>OX393562.1:35056650-35116650 GCA_947652115.1 Blastomussa wellsi
GGGGTTAAGTGCTACGCCCTGAAGGGGGTGAGCTTTGGGGGTTAAGTGCTACGCCCTGAAGGGGGGTGAGCTTTGGGGGTTAAGTGCTACGCCCTGAAGGGGGTGAGCTTTGGGGGTTAAGTGCTACGCCCTGAAGGGGGTGAGCTTTGGGGGTTAAGTGCTACGCCCTGAAGGGGGTGAGCTTTGGGGGTTAAGTGCTACGCCCTGAAGGGGGTGAGCTTTGGGGGTTAAGTGCTACGCCCTGAAGGGGGTGAGCTTTGGGGGTTAAGTGCTACGCCCTGAAGGGGGTGAGCTTTGGGGGTTAAGTGCTACGCCCTGAAGGGGGTGAGCTTTGGGGGTTAAGTGCTACGCCCTGAAGGGGGTGAGCTTTGGGGGTTAAGTGCTACGCCCTGAAGGGGGTGAGCTTTGGGGGTTAAGTGCTACGCCCTGAAGGGGGTGAGCTTTGGGGGTTAAGTGCTACGCCCTGAAGGGGGTGAGCTTTGGGGGTTAAGTGCTACGCCCTGAAGGGGGTGAGCTTTGGGGGTTAAGTGCTACGCCCTGAAGGGGGTGAGCTTTGGGGGTTAAGTGCTACGCCCTGAAGGGGGTGAGCTTTGGGGGTTAAGTGCTACGCCCTGAAGGGGGTGAGCTTTGGGGGTTAAGTGCTACGCCCTGAAGGGGGTGAGCTTTGGGGGTTAAGTGCTACGCCCTGAAGGGGGTGAGCTTTGGGGGTTAAGTGCTACGCCCTGAAGGGGGTGAGCTTTGGGGGTTAAGTGCTACGCCCTGAAGGGGGTGAGCTTTGGGGGTTAAGTGCTACGCCCTGAAGGGGGTGAGCTTTGGGGGTTAAGTGCTACGCCCTGAAGGGGGTGAGCTTTGGGGGTTAAGTGCTACGCCCTGAAGGGGGTGAGCTTTGGGGGTTAAGTGCTACGCCCTGAAGGGGGTGAGCTTTGGGGGTTAAGTGCTACGCCCTGAAGGGGGTGAGCTTTGGGGGTTAAGTGCTACGCCCTGAAGGGGGTGAGCTTTGGGGGTTAAGTGCTACGCCCTGAAGGGGGTGAGCTTTGGGGGTTAAGTGCTACGCCCTGAAGGGGGTGAGCTTTGGGGGTTAAGTGCTACGCCCTGAAGGGGGTGAGCTTTGGGGGTTAAGTGCTACGCCCTGAAGGGGGTGAGCTTTGGGGGTTAAGTGCTACGCCCTGAAGGGGGTGAGCTTTGGGGGTTAAGTGCTACGCCCTGAAGGGGGTGAGCTTTGGGGGTTAAGTGCTACGCCCTGAAGGGGGTGAGCTTTGGGGTTAAGTGCTACGCCCTGAAGGGGGTGAGCTTTGGGGGTTAAGTGCTACGCCCTGAAGGGGGTGAGCTTTGGGGGTTAAGTGCTACGCCCTGAAGGGGGTGAGCTTTGGGGGTTAAGTGCTACGCCCTGAAGGGGGTGAGCTTTGGGGGTTAAGTGCTACGCCCTGAAGGGGGTGAGCTTTGGGGGTTAAGTGCTACGCCCTGAAGGGGGTGAGCTTTGGGGGTTAAGTGCTACGCCCTGAAGGGGGTGAGCTTTGGGGGTTAAGTGCTACGCCCTGAAGGGGGTGAGCTTTGGGGGTTAAGTGCTACGCCCTGAAGGGGGTGAGCTTTGGGGGTTAAGTGCTACGCCCTGAAGGGGGTGAGCTTTGGGGGTTAAGTGCTACGCCCTGAAGGGGGTGAGCTTTGGGGGTTAAGTGCTACGCCCTGAAGGGGGTGAGCTTTGGGGGTTAAGTGCTACGCCCTGAAGGGGGTGAGCTTTGGGGGTTAAGTGCTACGCCCTGAAGGGGGTGAGCTTTGGGGGTTAAGTGCTACGCCCTGAAGGGGGTGAGCTTTGGGGGTTAAGTGCTACGCCCTGAAGGGGGTGAGCTTTGGGGGTTAAGTGCTACGCCCTGAAGGGGGTGAGCTTTGGGGGTTAAGTGCTACGCCCTGAAGGGGGTGAGCTTTGGGGGTTAAGTGCTACGCCCTGAAGGGGGTGAGCTTTGGGGGTTAAGTGCTACGCCCTGAAGGGGGTGAGCTTTGGGGGTTAAGTGCTACGCCCTGAAGGGGGTGAGCTTTGGGGGTTAAGTGCTACGCCCTGAAGGGGGTGAGCTTTGGGGGTTAAGTGCTACGCCCTGAAGGGGGTGAGCTTTGGGGGTTAAGTGCTACGCCCTGAAGGGGGTGAGCTTTGGGGGTTAAGTGCTACGCCCTGAAGGGGGTGAGCTTTGGGGGTTAAGTGCTACGCCCTGAAGGGGGTGAGCTTTGGGGGTTAAGTGCTACGCCCTGAAGGGGGTGAGCTTTGGGGGTTAAGTGCTACGCCCTGAAGGGGGTGAGCTTTGGGGGTTAAGTGCTACGCCCTGAAGGGGGTGAGCTTTGGGGGTTAAGTGCTACGCCCTGAAGGGGGTGAGCTTTGGGGGTTAAGTGCTACGCCCTGAAGGGGGTGAGCTTTGGGGGTTAAGTGCTACGCCCTGAAGGGGGTGAGCTTTGGGGGTTAAGTGCTACGCCCTGAAGGGGGTGAGCTTTGGGGGTTAAGTGCTACGCCCTGAAGGGGGTGAGCTTTGGGGGTTAAGTGCTACGCCCTGAAGGGGGTGAGCTTTGGGGGTTAAGTGCTACGCCCTGAAGGGGGTGAGCTTTGGGGGTTAAGTGCTACGCCCTGAAGGGGGTGAGCTTTGGGGGTTAAGTGCTACGCCCTGAAGGGGGTGAGCTTTGGGGGTTAAGTGCTACGCCCTGAAGGGGGTGAGCTTTGGGGGTTAAGTGCTACGCCCTGAAGGGGGTGAGCTTTGGGGGTTAAGTGCTACGCCCTGAAGGGGGTGAGCTTTGGGGGTTAAGTGCTACGCCCTGAAGGGGGTGAGCTTTGGGGGTTAAGTGCTACGCCCTGAAGGGGGTGAGCTTTGGGGGTTAAGTGCTACGCCCTGAAGGGGGTGAGCTTTGGGGGTTAAGTGCTACGCCCTGAAGGGGGTGAGCTTTGGGGGTTAAGTGCTACGCCCTGATGGGGTGAGCTTTGGGAGTTAAGTACATGGAACATTGTAAAAAAAAACAATAGGGGGGGGGGGGGGGCTTCTTTAGATCCGCCTCTGCCCATTTCAGGACCGAGAACCTCAATAGACCATACCCCATCCAGCGGCACATTTAATAACCTATACAGCTCATACATGTATCCACTTTTTAGTCGTTACTCCGTTTGACTAGAACTTCAAAACAAGTGCAGCGACATCGTACTCCCTCCTTTGATTAGTTTCATTCAAAGTATTAATTTATCCGGCAACGCAAGATCTCGAAGTCAATTTTTCTGGATTATGGCGTTCCACCACATTTCATATGATTGAAATTCAGTTTTGGGGTTATCGTAGTTTACTATATCACGATAAACCCATGGAAAATTCTAGAAGCATATCGCTGGGTTTTCGAAGGTGGTTAGTTTACCTGGGCAAGACCAAAAGTGGTACAAGTAGCCTGGAATAAATTACCTATACTTACGGATACTTCCTTTGCTCAGAGTATAATGTCCACCATAAATTCCATGATTAGGCTACTATAATATATAATTTTTGTGTAGACAATCCTATGCAGTAAGCAATTTGAAATGTAAATAAAGCTATCATAGGCAATTTCCGAGTTCCCTTTCACCTGTTTCAAAACGAGTCTGAATACGAAACCATTCATATGAAAATGAATTTGCTTTGTATGAAAATCAACGTGCAGGTAAAAGGCATTTTTATATGAATGGTTTCGCACTCAGGCTCGTTTTGACACTGAGGCAAAAGAGAACTTGTTAATGGCCAATTACTTTGCCAAACCGGTGAAATTCTCCTGGTTCTCCGACGATGCTGATTATAACAGTCGCCTTGGTTTACTTTGTTGATGAGCACGGGGCGTGCTACGTGGAATCAATACATATTCTAAAAGGTTTTGTTCAGAGGAAAGAAGTATAAGATGTGACTTGCCTAACGCACCAACTGATCGGATGTGACTCAACTTCCAACATTCATGGCAACAATAGCAAAAATAAATGTCGATTTTTTTAACAGTAAACAATTTTTATTTCGTTGATAGACATTATACAGTAAGAGGGAATTAACCTGATTTTAAGAAATAAAAGTCCACTTAATTAAAATAGCAGCTTTCAAACAGCTGCCTGATAAAATGAAACGAAGAGTGAAAAGTCAGTGCGGTAACACGAACGCAGCGGCTATAAATCCACTGCAGATCAGTTGCAGACTAGCTAAACATCAACTATGCTGGTTGCATGAATGTATTGCAAAAATTCTAATTACACAATGACCCTTAAACCTGTTGAAGACAACTCTATAATGAGACTTGGTTGGAGGCGACGTGACTCAGGGTGGCAGCGCAAGGGGGCAACAAACCTGCTTCCATAATATTAAAGAAAATAGGGATCAGGGATTATCTGTCCAAGCTAAAGGAAAATTTAATAACAGTGGTGGATCCAGGGGGAGGATCGGGGGGTCCGGACCCCCCCTTCCCTAACCCAATTTTTTGTTTTTACTAGCTTATTTGACACTGAAATTCTCACATCGACAGGATTGGTTATTATCACTCAAAATGAGTCAAAGTTTGGACCTCACCCACCCTATCAAAAATTCCTGGATGCATCCCTGAATAACTTGAATTACTATAATATAATTTGGTTTTATCAACTGGGTTGATAATGTGAATTGGTCACTGTAAAGAGATTCAAGAGCTGACGTTTCGAGCGTTAGCCTTTCATCGGAGAATTTTGCAAATCGATTCGCTCCGACGAAGGGCTAACGCTCAAAACATCAGCTCTTGAATATCTTTGCTGTAGCCAATTCACATTATCAACCCAGTTGATAAAACCAAATTATATTGTTATACTTCCCACCAACGCAGCACAACAGTTTCTTTTGAAACTTACCCCCTCTATTGAATTACTATACCCTTAAGTCTCAATCCGTATTCTGTGAGCTGCAGATAATTAGCTATTATCCTGCAAAATCATGCAGACTATTGCCTGATACGGCCTCGTCAGCTAAAATCAGACAATAGTCTGCAAGATTGAGCAGGATAATTGTTTTACCATTCAACAATTTGTCAATGATGCGCATTTTACAGGATGTCTCACAGCTAGAAAACTTACAACAATGTAGCATTTTGCGAGAATTTGGCCAAATTATTGTAACTTAACGTATATTACAGAATATCAAAGATGGCGACTGCTATATTTACCTAATAATTCTTTGCGCATGAAAACCCTAAAAATGCTAATACAGTTGTAAAAACAATAAACTTTCAAACTCGGCAAGAACAATGTTGTTACTACAGGAAGGAATTTCGTTAAATTGTAACTTTCTATATACCCTATCACCTATGGGCTGTGTTTGGGTCGCAAGGTATTGTGAGTTGTAAAATGTACATCCTCATCCAATAAATGCTTATAATTTACAACTGCACAAGTAAACAAAAAACTACTCCAGTCACTAAACCAACTGCAGTTTGAAATGTAGACAACTGAGCTTTAAACATGTAACAAAAATGAAGCTACCAGTGAAAGATGATCAGAAGATAAATGCTTATTAGGAAGCCCGCCAAGACACCAAATACCATTATCAGTCAGCAGCTCCAGGTTCCCTGTAAGCTGTAACAGTCCATGGTGGTTTTGACACCTGCGGCAGTGCTGCTGCTGTCCAGGAGACACAAATATATAGTCAACAGTGGTACACGTCTGATCATGAAAGGTGGTGACTTCCTGCTGGCCATCTCTGAAGTAATGCCTGTAGACACTAAAGAAGTTAAAATTGTGTCGCTGGATTGTGCAAGAATTATATGCAGCTCTATCAGTCATGTCTGCTAAGGAATACAGGCTGGTTTGTCCTCCTCCTTGCTGGGCAGTTTCATTTTCTGTGATATTTAATGGCTGTGACTGTGGAAAAGCAGTTGATGACAGTGCTGTATGACACTGCCTGGACTGAAGGTCAAAACTTTGCTCTTGATTGTATTGAGGAATTTTGGATGTGAAATTTCCAGAAAGCCCCAGCCATTCACTGTGTCCAACAACACTTTCAGTAATTCCATCTTTACACTTCTCAAACTGAAGATTTGTAAATCCTGATGGCTTTACATTTTTTTCTTTCCTCTCATGAATTCTACAAGAGCTTCCATCAGTTCTTGCACCAGCAGTCTCATTTCTTTTGGCACAAGACGTTGTGATTCCTAGCTCCCATGGAATGAGATTGCTTGTTAAGGCATACTTCGGTGGATAACTCCAGCGGAAATGGCTTTGCCCAGAAAAGTTATCACGATGCATGCCAGTGTAATCAAGAAAGCCACGCACAACAAAACTATAAATTGGAGAAAATGGAATGCTGTTGAAGTCTCCACAGCAGATAACAGGATGGTAATAAGGGCCTTCTCTACCAGGGGAAGAAATTCTTGCTAATTCCTCAATTTCAGAAAACAAGCACACAAGCTGTGCAAGCTTGATGTCTCCTCTTTTTTTGTTGAAAAGTAAGTGAGTGTTGGACACGCACACAAGGCTGTTAGAGTGATGAGATGAACTGGCTGTAGTCCTGGGCTTCAAAAGTACCACAACTGCTACATTATCACGGTCCATAAGCTTTACTTCAGGTTTATTGAAGGAAACAAGCTTGGATTTAACCAATGTAAATCTTGATTCTTTAAAAAATGTGGCGCATCCATCTGTCTTGCTCCCAGTTCGTTTCTTGTAAACTCCATTATAACCTTAAATACAAATGAAAATACATGTAATGTTGCAGTTTTAATTTAGTATTCAACTGAAATAATTTTACAAGTTTGCAATGATTTTATTTCTTAACGGTGTGTCAAGAGAAGTTCTTAAACGAGATGTCTTACAATTATTGCATATAGTCTAACTGGTCGACATATGCTCAAAATCTCAGACTTGGTCAACATCAGAAGTCTTGGTGCTAGCCGAAATAAGAGTGGATTTCAGGGATGAGATTGTGTATTAGCTAGCATTATGTTAGACTTTCCCAAAGTCCTTTAATGGAGCCCTTTACATGAACTGCAGACCTACGATGCATGCTGATAATAATAATAATAATAATAATAATAATAATAATAATAATAACAACAACAACAACAACAACAATAATAATAGTATAATAATAATGATAAAATTTAAAGTTATCTACCTATGCAAATTTAATGCGCTGACCTTTCCATGCGAAGTTATGAGACTAGAGTCTTTCTGTACCTTTCAGATGTAGTATTGCAAAAGTGCTGTCATCTGTGTCTTTCTCCCTTGAGAAAGCGTTTTGTTTTGAGATAATTGGACCTAATTTATTCCAAAATTTCTGCTTCATTAACTCTCGTGAGACGAGGCTCTCGTCTCGCGAGTAACGAGACGAGGGGTGGTAACTTACTTTTGAGTTGTACTGTATGATGCATGCCGATAACAATAATAAAATTTAAAGTTATCTACCTTTTTCTCTTAGCTTGGGTTCAAACCAGTCTTGATAATGACATATCTCAACTTCTTGAAGACACACAACCTACAAACAGGAAAAATGTAACCATCTACAGTTGTACAAGGCAGGACAGTTAGTTTTTGTGAACAAGCTTCCAGTCAGATGGGCGTCCACGTAGTCATGTTTTAAAATTTATTTAGCAACTCACTTTTCAAATCCTAGGTTGAAAGACCATTTGTGAGGCAACATTAAATCAAATGAAAGCATTAATATATATGATAGGAGGCTCAGAAATGGCTTTTTCTGATAAACAGTAAAATGTGGAGTAAACTGGTCCACATTATCATATTGGCCAGAGTACAAGATATCAAGCAGCAGATGATCTGAATATTGTAACACATGAACCTAGAAAAGGGCCTTGCTTTAACTTGCATAGTTATTTCTGGGAGCCTGAACCCATTTTCATTTTTACTTAGTTTTCTTTCAAGGGTACAAATAAAGTTGTTATTATTGTTGTTGTTCTCACCATGAGTCAGGTTTGAGTCCCAAAGTATGGGGAAACAGATTGTTCTTCATTCAATTGCTTGAAATAAAAGTACAGTAGAGTGAGCCAATCCCAGGTTTTCAAACCTCCAAGAAGAACAAAAATTGGTTCAAAAATCAGGTGGTTTGAATTGGGATGGAGGAGGGAGAGGAGTGTTTTACTGAGGGAAGGAAACCGACTTTTGGTTTGTGTCTTTGAACAGAAGGTTCGGAAAATGAGGGTTCAAGAAATCTAGATTCCACTGTATTCATATTTAATACTTACATCAGCATTATAATAGAGTATTTCTTTTAAAAGATTTCTCTTTCGGTACTCCCAATGTTTCAGCCACTGTTCAGTTCCATTGTACAAATGGCCATTGGAATGTAGCAAGCCATCAGCTAGTATATTATAAGAAACCACTGTAAAGCTGAAGTTATGGCTTCTCATTCGGTGATAGCACCTCCTGTGTACAGGGTGCCATTTACGCCCCAAATCAGATGGAGATGTGAACAATGGCTGCTGTAACAATGGATCAATTCCTTCACAACTACTTTCTTCATAAGAACCAGTAGTCATAGAGCGCTGGTCACCTCCTTCCTCTGGTTGCAGTAGTCTGTTTGTTGATGAGCATGTATTAGAAGCATTGTCTTGTGACAAGTCAAGGGCATTCCTTGGATTGTAAGCCAGGTTGTTGCAATTACCAGCATTGTTTATACCAGTACCTATAGGAAAGACATCATCATCGTCACCCATTGTTATTAATGTGCCAACCAGAAAACTATTAGCTGGTGAATTGCACGAGTCAAATTGAAGCCTCAACACCGCCCCTGCCCGGGCATACCCCATGCATTTGATGCCATTGCCTCTCCTGGGGGTGGGGAATTTGATCCTCACTCACATAGGGTAGGGATTTTGAATGCAAGCCTCGATTTCATGTTATGAGTCCCGGCGATTCCACATGGGTTGATGAATCATGGGGGAGGCAAGTGGATGCCGACATGGCGAGTTTTGAGGGTTTTAAAAGAAAAGATTGCAGCTTCTTGGCGGCTTAGCTAAAAAGCAAAGGACTACTAAGGCTTTAGGTGGTGACCGAGATCTCTGAGTGGTTGAGATATTACTACATTCTCGGAGCTAGAACGGCACCAACAGATGTCTGATCCCGACTTCTGGAGTATGATAGAAGCTACTAAAAAGTTGGAACGGTGATCTCGTCACTTATTAATTTTCCCGGGGGAGGGGGGGGGGAGAATTTGAACGGCTTTTTGGCCCAGGGAGAGGAGAATTTGAACAAAAATTTTTCAAAAATTCCAATGCCTGGGGGATTGCCCGCGGGGAGGGGATGTTGAAGCTTCGATTTGACTGGTACATAACAATTATGCAAAGAGCTCTTTTGTTAACTAGTTGCAGGGTTCCAGTTAAGATCACTGTTACCCAAACAAACTGGACTATGTAACTCATCAGATAATGGGCTAACAAAGTCTGCGAGGCTTTTTCGAAATTCCTGTTGGTCCCTGTTTTTCGGTCAGATTTATGCGCCCGGACACCAAAAGAAAAATATTTCAAATTTTGTTAAAGCCTCACACACTTTTGTGCGTCTATATTTGACAAACATTTTGAACATTTTTCATTAAAATCCGATAAATCTTAATACCCTATTAATTCATTTGAAGAGAAATAACTTGGGTGAAAACAAACTTCGAGTTTTCGGCCTCCAAAGAAATTCCCAAATTTTCACACCTCATAAAGGCGGCTGTCAAAATGTTCATGCCGCCGAACAATGAAATGCAACGCAGAACCCCCAGAAAGTTTCGTGACAATAACATCCATTGAATTTCGCCTGGTTGTTGTGCGACCTTTCCGATGAAATGCAACATCAAATGATGGGGAAAACAAAGTTGAGGTCAAAAGGATCATCAGCAAAAGGGAATACATTGAAAAATAAAAAGAGCAGGCAAGGATCAACGGACACAAAAAACGAAATGTGTGGTTCCAGAAAATATCCATACCCCCACCACGGAGGGAATTTCAGGTAAGACCCCCCGCCTCTCCAGAATTTCCATTTTTGCAAGGAAAAATAACCCCCCCACCCCTCCGGAAATTCAAAAGTATTTTGTATACCCCCTGCACCCTCTGGAAAATAACCTTTTAAACAGAAATTCTGCAAATGTTCTCAATGTTAGGCCACTTTCTCTACACAACTGCTGTGGATAACCGATCGATCGGAACAGGTTTGAAAACGAAATAAATTGTTAAAGACAATACAGAGATTTCCTCAACCATACAGACAAAATATTTGGTAACCACTTGTTTAATTACCTTGATGTATAATCATTCATCCCTTTTCATTCCAAACTGCTTGTAAACTTTTGTCCACGGATGCAGACTTCAAATTAATGTTGATCGATAACAGTTACTGCAAACATGATCACAAAATCACAAACACGATCACTAAGAAAGCTGAATTTAAGAAGAAAATTACAGACGAATAGCTAGAAATAACAAGAAGATATTCATGGGTTGCTGAAATCATAGCATCACTTTCATCGCTATCAAAGATTAAACTTTTCGCTAACAAGAATGACTTTCTTAGCTTTCGATCCAACGCGAGAAACAAACAAGGCTAGTCACCAGTGCATTGCGGTCAAAAACACGTGACATTCGGTAGACTGGTAACAAGTGTAGCATCTACGAACAAATGGAGGATTTTTGTGAACTTGTTTGCTTCCAATTCGCTTTCAAGAGAAAGGAAACCTATTTTAAATGTATTACAATTGTGTATCAATAAACCTAGATCACTATTTAGACCATTTAAAATCTCTGCAGAGTAGGTAAGATGCGATTTTGAATTGAGGTTGCACTGTATCGATCTTGACCACCTGGAAATGTAATTTCAGCGACAACTTCCCGTCCCCTCAGGAATTTCCTGGGCCTTTGACCCCTCCACCCCTCTGGAATTTCCAATTCCCTCCGTGGTGGGGGTATGGATATTTTCTGGAACCACACAATTTGGAAACTTTTGGCCAGATTTTGTTCACAGTATCCTTAAGTTTTAGAAGTAATGTTCCAACAAGGAACCCCAACTGGTCAAACTCCCATTGTTCTCACCAAATCATTATAATTTTTCAATTTATTTGTCGGGTCAGGAACCTGACCTTGTCGGGTTTTTGACCCGAGACCCCTCCCTTATCTGGAACACTGAGTTGGTAATTTTAAATACCAAAAACAATGTTTGTTAACAAAATCTGATCATATCTTCCCTAAAGTAAGTGTTACCTAGTTTTGTATCAATATATTGTTGTGAATTATGTTTAACTTTTCTTAATTTGGTAATAAAGCTTGTTGTTGTTGTTGTTCAAATGCATATGGATAGAACTTGATAACGCTATAATTCTAATTGTAATAAATAAATAAATAAATTTCAAGATTTCCATATAACGCCATCGATAGCTCTCCAAATTGCTCTTTCACTTGCAAAGTTGATGACTGTGCAACGGATTTCACTATGCACTACATGTTGCAGTATATGATATTCACAGAATCACGAATCACAGACAACAGATAAAGCAAATCCACGTCACAACAGATATTCTTGGTTTGCAGGTGACGTCATCGATGCCATGTTGGATGACATAACAAAAGATTTCTAGTTAGCTTGTTTTGTTCTGTCATCCAACATGGCCGCCACGTTCATTGTCAGTAGCGCTTAATTGCAGAAATGGCTTCGGGCTCGGAATGCACTGGGAACGAGTTTGGTTAGCTAAATTAGACTACAAAATCACCCTGGTTAGCCTATTATAACACTGCTGTTAGCCTACTAAGCAATCCGGTTAGCCTACTGAGCACTGCGGTTAGCCTGTTCAGCAATCCGGTTAGCCTACTTTGGCATTCCGGTTAGCCTACTAAGCACTGCGGTTATGCGGTTAGCTCTCAAGCATGGTAAGGGTAACACAATAAAATCTTACAATTTTCGGTGTTCAGCAGCCGGGCCTCGGTAGTGCAGTGGTTAGTAGGAATAGCTCGTGTTCTGAGTGACCCGGGATCGATTCCACCTCTGTGCTTTTATAATTGACTTTGTTTTTTTCTCTTTATTAGAGGAAAAAATCAAAGTCTAAAAAAATCTAAGTGTCCCGGAGCCATTCCTGCATTTAACGCCATGTTTCATTGTCATTTGAGTCTCTAGGGATTGGCAATAGCACGATATAGTATTTACGAATACGTATTTACGAATCGCGGCTAGATTATTTTGTATTTTCCAATCACACACTCTATTGCTATCAGCCCGCTCCACTCCCTGTTAATTGTGTGTATATTTACTCACTGTTGTGTATATTTTCAGTGTAGTGGGTTCTAACGTACTTTACTGTAGTGTAGTATAGCTAAAGTTAAAAATTGATCAATAAACAACAAGCTTTCAGAAACACTGTCACGAGCTAATTCGACACTCAAAGTTAAAACTTTACCTTGTTCTGTGGATGTACTTTGTCCTTCGTTTGCGTTATTTCTCTCCATTGATGACTCTCGAAATTGCTCTCTTTCAGAGGTTTGATGCATTTCTCTTTCGCAATTATATTTACACTTTTTGGCCGCTGGAGCAAAGAACGGATTTACTGATTTCATCACCCAACATCCTTTCCGGACGACTAGACATTTGCTCTTAGCGTTGTGTGGGCTTACACAAAGGAGATACTGTTGGCGCGTGAGCCCGCGCGCAGTCACGCTACGAGTCATTGTCTTGGTCAACTTGAATTGGTTGTGGTTGCTCCACCTTACCGGAGAAGAAAGTTATATAATGTTTCACACAAGCACTCAACGAACGTATTGGATGTTTACAAGTGAAAGCGAGTTAATGAACACTCGCCAGGAAGTATATAACGCTTACTGTGAACGTTTCTGTGAGAACTTTCCCGCGAAGAAAGATGTAAACTTTTTGACTGTCGAAGAAGGAACGAAGTTGATAGAATACTATCAAATAGTTTTGATTGAAGTTTGTGACAAGTTTCAACCTCCAGTGCCGAACGCCGTGACAGCAACAGCCGTGGCTTACTTGAAACGGTTTTATTTGAAAACTTCTGTCATGGATCACCCGCCCAAAGAGATGTTCTTAGTATGTTTGTACATGGCTTGCAAAGTTGAAGAGCATAACTTGTCGGTGGATAGATTTGTAGAAATTCTGCCAGCAGATCGAAGGGAAAAGACTAAAGATTTCATTCTAGCCCACGAACTTCTACTTATGCAGCGCTTGGAATTCCATTTGACGGTTCACAATCCATACAGGCCAATGGAGGGCTTTATTATTGATTTGAAAACAAGATGCCCGAAGTCAGGTGATCCAGAGAAATGGCGCCCTTCAGCTGAGGAATTTCTTCGTAAAGCCCTTATGATCGATGTTTGTTTGCTTTTTCCGCCATCGCAAATTGCCTTAGCAGCGTTATTCAATGCATCCCGTGGATCTATAGCCTCTTACATTGCCTCAAATCTCGGAGAGCAACGGCAACACGTTCTTGGCCAAATTGAAAACATAGTAACTTTGGTGACTACCCAGGCAAAATCTACTGTGAGTAAAGAACAAATAAAAAGCTTAGAGATGAAGCTAAAGGCTTGCCGAAACCCAGAAAACAATCCTGACAATAAACTGTTCAAGAAAAAGAGAGCAGATCGGGAGAAAGCGATTGATGAAAGTATGTGAACACAAAGCTAAGTTAATAAAAAAATAGAAGTACTGAAACAAACATAGAAACAAACTTTAATGTGTTCACTGTTGGTAGTCTGAAATGTTAGATATCTTCTTGCCCAATAAATCCCCTGGGCCTTGGCCTTGGTTTAGCCTGCGTTGCAGCTGGACGTGTCTGTCTGCGACGCAGGCTACCCACTATTCTTGGATGATACCAGGAATCAAGAGCAGACTAAGATATTAAACATTTTAGAATTAAAATTAGCGGAATTAACAAAGAACAATGTTTTGTTGTCTTCGTGATTATTCTATGTGTATATAAAAAAGTTTTGCGGGAGCAGTGTCAGATTGAGCATCAAGAACCAGTTTGAGTTCTCTAATAAAAACATCTCATGAACAAGGGTGTTCAGTTTCTTTCAACATTTCTTCAAGATCAAGAAGTGCTTTAAATTAAGGGTGTCAGCTTCCAGGTTGTTTCTGCTCGGTGTTTACCAATGGCTAATCATTTTTGCCCTTCAATTTCCTGCCCATAGGGGAGTACACACAGCAGAACTGGGGTCTAGTGGTTCACTGTTGCTCCCTTCATTTTCTGCATCTGCACTAACTTCGCACAGTGAATTTTTCACCCCTCCCCTCCTCCCCCCCCCCCCCTAAAAAATGAAAACTCCTTTGAGCCTCTGCAGAGGAGAGAGGTACCAGGGCAAATTAAGATATACAGCAACAGTACAACACATTGTCAAAAACCAGTCAAGTATTCTTTCCAACATTTGAAACCTAACTGATGGAAGTTTGGAACAAACCAGACTTGATGAAGTAGTTGGGAAGTCCAAACATAATAGGCATGCATAGAAACATGAAGGTGCACACATATTGCAGGCCTTTGATGCAAGGCATGACACGTCATGCACCAGACATTTTGGCAGATAATTTGCCTAACTTGCAACACATGAGCAGCGAAGAGCAAAAAAACTCTTTGTTTTACCATGCCAAAATGTCAGGTGTTTACCCATTGACTCCTAGAGATTTTTGGAAAAGCGGCTTTTTGGACATTTGTGACATTTTTTGGTCAATTGTGAGCTAAATCTGCCCCCACATACTCAAAACTTCCTTTGCAAAATGAAAACATGAATGTCTTTCCAAGAGCGTCATGTTTTTTGACATTTTTGCATAGGCATGCGCAAAAGGTAAAATTTGTTTTTTGGGTTAAAAAGTTAGCTACGCCGTTAAGGCTGGTTGTCACTAGTGCATAAGCATTAAGCAAGTGAGAACACACGTGACATAAAACGCATGCACAGAATACATTTTTCAACGCAATACTCAATGCCAGGTCTCCTCGATGTTTAAAAACAAGATGGCTGACGTCTACAGATTTCATAGCGTCTGCCAGTTTGCTTGTGATACTTTCCGCAGAAGTCTGGGTCAAAGTGACATGTGATTGGTTGAAAGGCTGGAGCTTATGTTTATACTTATGTCGGCCCGGTCGCGGGTGTTCTCACTTGCTTATACTTATGCTTGTGCTTATGCGCTAGAGAAAACTGGCCTTTAGGCTTTCATCTTTACAATTTTTTTTTCGCTTTTACTTTTTCTCCTTTTCGTTCTTCTGCAGTTGTTCGCCTTCAACTGGGCTTGCCTTCAGTCCAAAAATTCCAGAGAAAGCACGATCTAAACAGGAAATTCTTGCCATGGAGTAGCCAAGGGTAGTTGAGGCAATTTTCCCTCAGAGTTATTTACTAAAATTTCTAAGCATTTCCGTGTGTATTTCATGCTTAATTACCTCTGTCACTCCGATCTGAGATTGAGTATAACTTATTCCTTTTTTGGTAAAAGATGATGACTAAGAAGCAGAACAAAGGGCAATGTTCGTCATGGCTGGTTTTGGCCGGCGCGGGAGCCAATGGTTAAGCTTTGTAAAATATCTGTATGTGACCAAAGGGGAATAAAGATTTCACATTTTTCAATGTTCAAAACAGTACAACCACATAAGGCACAAGGGTTAGGAATCTTTGCCTTTTTATTGCTCTCTTCCCCATAATTGTAATTTAGCAACCTTATTCATGAACACAAAATTGGTAAAGCGAGGTTCCATCCTTGATAGTGGTGGGTGGAAGGAGGTAAGGTAAGTCTGCAGTCAGGCCTAGTGACCCATCAGGCCGAAGCGTATCCCGGTTTCTGTAGCATGAAGCGACAGAGAGTATTTCTACTCACCACTGGATGGGATGCAAGTCCATCGCAGGGTTACCCCCAGCAGTAAATTCGCCGGTACCCATATATACACCTGGGTGAAGAGAGGCACTGTGAGAGTAAAGTGTCTTGCCCAAGAACACAACGCTGGCTGGAGGCTCAAACCCAGACCGTCCGATCCGGAGTCCAGCGCACTAACCATTAGGCCACTGCGCCTTGGGGAAGGAGGTAGTGGTACAGGTATTGTGTTTACAAAATTTAATTTAAAGCTCACTGTATTCAGGTATTATTTTATTTATAACCTTTCCAACAACTTTTGCTAAAAGTGCAATCAGGGATGGACATAGAAGATATATCAACCACTCAGAATATTTCATCACATTTCCACACACCTCAAAGTTCGTCAAAAATACTTTGTGTGCAGGGACGGTTCCAGGAAATTTTTTAGAGGGGGGTACAAAGTCGAGTAATAATAGGCGATTCTGTCAATGAGAGAATTTCAGCACCAAACGAGTAGTAAAAAAAATTGTTTTGGGAAGGGGGATCCAGACCCCCTGACCCTCCCCCTGGATCTGCCACTGGTGTGCTGCACCTTATATTTTCAACTTTCTTCTTAGAGTTTGGAAATGTGATAAACAGTCCCTCATGTTTGATATATTACATACAACCTGCAACAAGTGCAAAATAAATGAAATGTAAAATGCTTTGTTAGCTACAAACCAACCATAAAAGATCTTCCTAGTTGCTTTCTATTTGTCTTCAGTTCAATTCCTTGTAATCATGCTCCACCTAAGGAACTTGTATCTTCTAATGACTCGTCCTGGTGCACCACCAATCACCAAGTAAAATAAGCCAATTTTTAAATAATGTGCTAGATGCATGCTGCCATTCAAAGTACAAACAGGAGAACCATGCCTTTCATTTTTCCTGGTCAGAATGACAAGTGCACAGCTTGTGGGTGTGTGCAACATATGCATATGTATGTACAGTGTTGCCTCAACATGGCAGCCATACTCCAAACTAAAGATAGCTCGACCTAGTCAACATTATGGTTAACTGACATGGTCGATGAGGCCTCCATGTTATGGACAATTGACAGCTGTCAAAAGAAGGTGTCCAGTATCACATGACCATGTAGCTTTTGGGCTTGGCTAAATTCTAGATATATTATTGTCATGATTATTCATTACGCTGAAGTAGATAATCCCACGGGTCAGTGATGAAATTCAATATCTATTCCTGATTTTCTTTTAATAGAGAAGTTTGAGGAGATGAGAGTTGTCCCAGCTACTGGTCGTCCAGCAACATAAACTTGGAGAATGTTCCTGTCATCACCTGTGAAGAAAAGCATTCAGCAGTCAGTTGAACCTCTATTGTGTGCCACCCTCGGTAACACCTAGATTAGGTACCCCTGGGTTGTGAAGAGGGATCGGTTGGGGCATCAGTGGGATTTCTGAGGTGATGGGAGCCTTAATTGGAAAACAAGAAAAAGTTGCAAAATACATTACATTTAGTATTTTGCATTTTTTAGAAAGCACACAGTCAGAGAGTTTGAAACCACTGAAGACAAACAAAGGGACAAGATTGCAAGGGAAACATATTTTTCTACCTGCAATGGAGATTGTGGGGTTATATTGACCCAGGCATTGACGTCATTGATTCAACAGCATTTATTCAAAAAATGTTTAAAGTATCTAAAAACAGAAACATCAGCATGCCAATTCAAAGCTGATTTCATCCCCACCTCTTGAACTGAAAAGACAATTAATACAGGGAAATCTTCTAAACATTCTACAACATTTCTTGGGTATTAGTTTAATTCTGTTTACTTGTTACTAGACTTACCAAGATACAGGAACTTCTGAATAATATCCTTAAAAGAGAAAAAAAAAGTATTATTAACTTATTATAATTGATATTCAATACAAATTTTGCCAACATACAGCACACTCTTCTAGTTCAGACTCACTGCCTGGTATTATCATGGTATTATTATCCTTGATATTGTCTGGGTTATTTTGGTTCATTAGTAAAGGAGTAGGGGGCTCAATATCATGCTCTAGAAAGGAGGGGAGCTCATCATAGAGGAGAGAAAGGGGAGGGGAGGGAGGGTAACTGAGGATATCCTGATCTGAAAATTGTTGTTACTGGTCTCCGGATCCTTCTCAGAACATACACTTTTAGGTCTTGTGCTACTCAAACTGTTTCATTTTCATTCCTTCCCAAACAGAAAATATTGGGTTTTCACAGTTAATGACTATAATATTATCTCTCTCAGCTAGTACACACACTGTGATTGGTCAATTTAACAGATCATATTTTTGAGTATGGCCTGCTAATTTTAAAACTGCGATTGATTCCAAGTTAAAAACTGAGATATAGAAAACATAGTCTTGGTCCATACTGAAAATTTCGGACCTTCTGGAAAATAAATTTAAGGGGAAAACTGCAGGCCCTAATTTACAGTACAGCCCTCAAACTCGATTAGTAAGAGGTATTGAAATTAAAGTTATTTTGAATATTTAGTACCTACGTCTATTGTGTCATCTTGAAAACAGTCAAATGGTGTGTCCTCAGCATCAGGATCAATTAACAAAGCATCAAATTCTTTGCCAACCTTTGGGGTAAATTATTACAGTCCACACATTATTGTTCAATGACAATACATTCTGCAAATAGCTGGCAGAGGGTACA
Source organism: Blastomussa wellsi (assembly GCA_947652115.1). Taxonomy (NCBI): domain Eukaryota; kingdom Metazoa; phylum Cnidaria; class Anthozoa; order Scleractinia; family Plerogyridae; genus Blastomussa; species Blastomussa wellsi. The sequence goes on from OX393562.1 coordinate 35,075,108, forward strand.
GTGGCACGAGTATAGATCATAGAGAAAAGTCAGATGGCTTTGCGACCAATTTGTCTGTTTTGAAACAAGCCTGTCACAATAGCATGCCGCTGCAAAGCCAAATGGGTGAACATGGGCCTTTAATTAAGGGAGCCATGTCAAGGTTTTACGAAACCATCAGATTGTTCAACACGAAAAGTGCAGTATTTCTGCAAAGCTGGAGAGAGTATTCAATAGAAAATAATCATAACTCAGACATTAAACTCAATTTCAATTGGCATTATTGTAAATAAATCTGAAGGGCTTTGGAAAGCCAGGCCCTGTTGGGTTCAAATAAATACCAAATCTAGCTATCATGGCGAGTTTTAATCCTGGTGTTATTATTTGACGTCTGGCATTAAGATATAATTTTATTTAAATTTGGTCTTACACAACCATATCTCACACTTTTTTTCACAAAATTGAAGCCAAAAAACAAGGGTTGCGACATGGATAGAAACGTTTATAAGCTTTCTAGTAATACATAGTTTGTTGTGGTAGAGTAGAAAGCAATGCGCTGAGAAATTATGCGAAGGACACCCAGGAAGGTCTATGGTAACTTTAAATCAAATTATGGGGTGTCTTTCTGGACTGAAATTTTTTCCCATTAGTTTATGGTTACAAAAGCAGTGTATCGAGATGTTAATTATTATAATTGTATTCCCACAATAGAGATAAGTAAATTACATTCATTTATTATATCTTGCATGAATAAAGAAAGTGTCAATAACTCACTCATACCTCAAAATTACCAATTCTGTCACTTAAACCTAGGACTAAACAGAAAAACAACATGGCTAATATAATAGTGGAACTCTGGCGGCCTGAATGACTGCAGAGTGGAGCCCCACAACTATATATAGACTGGAAAACCATGCTGTTTATTTCTCATGATTAAAATGGCAAGCAGCAAGGTTCGCAGGTGTGTATGGTCTACATATGTATATGTTGCACAACGTGGTAGCTTAATACTACAGAAATAGGCCATTGGCCATTTTGGAAATGTACAGGGAACTGGCATGGGGCAAGCTTTACCAATTGATCAACACCACAACACAAAAAGATCACCATGATATTGGTCATTGATGCTTTTAGCATAAACAGAGTCCATTTAGCTACAAGCGTGATGAAACATGGTTCAGAATCCATACAAACATCTCTAAGTTTGAGAAAGTGTCCACCAAAACCATAACATTATTCTCCTAATTTTCTATCCATCATTTCTGTGATACTCTTAAAAATAGGGCCAAGGGCAATAGGTCCATGTGCTTTGCTGATAAAACAATGTTACATCGGCAATTAGATAGAGTGACTGATGAATAAACTAAAAGCAATTTACTGTTGTGTTTCTTTTAGTCTTGTACAGTGTATATGTTTAATATATTAATTTTATGGTCACAGAAATTGACTATTAAAATTATCAGTAAATGCTATTTTTAAAAAGGGTCAGTGCAGAGTGTATTGTTGGGATACAAAAGCATGCAGGAATATCAAAAATACATGAAAAGAGTTCAAAGAAGTTAACCAGCAGCAAGCATGTACTGTTGGTACCTTCACTTCCTCCAAGAGTAGCCAGTTTGAAGGCATCCTTATGTGTCAGAGACTTGTATGAGTCAGTTTTGCCAAATGCCATAACAGTTGAAGCAGTGATACATTGACGTATAGCATCTAACATTGATGGTGAGTGGCCTCCAGAGACATCTGTTGGTTGACAATCAGACAGGAGTGAATCTTTAAATTCACAGTCTAGCATTATCCATCCATTTTTAATGGAAACTTGTAAATTAATATTAATTCTAAGTTTTGCTAGATGATGATGATGATGATACTGATGTGGGATTGAGGGTGGCACAGTGGTGAGAGTGCTCGCCTCTGACCAATGTGGCCCGGTGCCATTTGTGGGTTGAGTTTGTTGTTGGTTTTCTCCTCGCTTTGAGGGTTTTTCTGTGCCGGGCTCTCCGGTTTTTCTCCCTCCTCAAAAACCAAAATTTCTAAGTTCCAGTTGAAGGACCTGCATGGAAAACAGCTGAGAGGCTGATGTGGCTTCCTCTCTAAATATTGTTTTTTTATAATGATGATGATGACAACGAAGACCATGCCAATAACAATAATGATGGCTGGCAGTTGTGATTATTTAATATTACAATGATGATGATGATGATAATGCAGGGTTCCAATAAAGTTTTTGAGGCAAGATGCCAACTCCAACAGGTCAAATTCCCGCTACTCTCAACAAATCATTTAGGAGTGCTAGTTTACTATTAATTTGTTGGTCAGAAAACTGACCAGACCTTCTCGTGTTTTTGACCCGAGACCCCCTTCTTATCTGTAAACACTGATAACGATGATGATTGTGCTGGCAGCGATGATGAGAATGACGATGATGGTGATGACAACAACAATGGTGACAACAAGAATTTTTAGGATTAATTAATATAAAAATAACACACTAATAATTATTTAATTCATAACTGAAGAAATTACCTGTACCAAGACCAGTTTTTAAATTCCTGTCTAACAAATGCCTTACATCAGCAACACCACTTTTTAAACTAATGAGACAAGCAAAACAATATTATTTACAGTTTAATGAGAATTTCTCAAGCCAAATTTTTCTTTGTCTTAAAGACATTTAATGCCATTTAAATCATTCAATCTTATCCGGACAAAATCAAAACTGGTCATAGAAAAGACAGGTTCTGGCTTTATTGCAAATGCAGTTTAATGTTAATTTTTTAGAATTCAGAATTAAATTCACCAAAGAGCAAAAATCTCCATCTTTGGCTGGTCACCTACACAAGCCAATTGTTTTAAGATTCATGGTTCTGATCAAAGTCTCCCCTGGGAATTCCAGTTTTGTTGTACTATCCTTAAAAACTTTATTTATCCCTTGAACACCTCCTCCCAATGGGAATTTCCAAGAATGTCCTTCTGGTGGGTGGTACAGATATTTTCTGGAAGCACATAATACATTACAGTAAAAACTTACTCAAAATTCGAGGCAGGACAGTGAGATACCCCTGTGCCATGGGATAGTAACACATCAATTTCTTCCTCACTAACATAAACACAGTGTGCAAAGTACGTCTGAAATAAACAATGAAAAACACAGGAAGGATTACCAGCTGTAGGTGGCAATTGAGAAACTTTGGATAATTCAGGCCAGAAATTGCTGTGCTGTTTCTGGCTTCTGCATATCATTATGCTGGGTCTAAATCCACCATACATAAAAAGATTGTACCGGCATATTAGAACAGGAAAAATTAATAAAATTATAGTGGATTATCTCCTCACCAACCTGCACTGGAGCCTCAAGGAAGAGTGCGATTACTGTCTGTTGTGTATGGATGCTGACAGGAGAATTTTGACATGTATGTTGCATTTGACACTGCACATTACAGTTTCTATCTAATTATCAAAATAACAATAACAAGTTGGAATAACAACAATTTCTTTATTTGTACCAAAAAAATAAATTACAAATAAATAAATAAAGTTTACAAATACTGGCTGTCTGGAATAACCACGGGGCTAAAAATACCAGACAGCCAATATATTTACAATAAATTAGAATAATCAAAACAGTAGGTACAAGACGATACATAAAGTAAGTAAAAGCTAGTCACACACAACACAAACACACATGATAATATGACTATAAAACAAGCATAGAAGAAAATTAGTTATTAGGCAAATTATGATGATTAATATTATGTGCACAACAATCATCTTTCATGTGATGTCAAAAACACTTGTCTAGTACAACACAAAACGCACACTCAATATAATTTTACCTTGCCTGTCAGTATCCCACACTCCTCGTACATTTTGGCCAAATTTTCAGTTTGAGAAAACTCATCATAGTTAGAATCACCAAACTCATTCCTTATTTCACGCAAGTGGCCCTGTAAAGATTTTTTGAACAAACTAAATACTAACCTCTTACTAACCGAGTGTGAGGGCAGTACTGGGGAATATTAGCCCAAGGTCGTGGCAGTACGGACCAAGCACAGCAAGGTCTGTACAAAAATGACCGAGGGCCAATATTCCCTAGTACGGCTTGAGCAAGCTAGGGTTAGTAAGTAGTTTATTATATGGCACTCTTGTCATGCATGCTTGTTAAAAATGCACTTTTGGTGACTTCAATTTAGAGGTTTTCCGCCGTAACGTGTTTTGACGCCACGAACAGCTCAGAACGGCGATTTGAAAACATGTTCTAGTTACAAGTTTTAAATTATCCAACTTCAGAAAAAATATGTGGCTTAGGACTGTTTCTATGGAAACGGCCTGCATGGCAAAATCCCGACCAAGAAAGAACCAATTAGAACACTCGGATTTTCCTTGCCATATAATAATAAATAATAATACTCAAAACTGGTTTAAAACAGTGATCTGTAAGCATAATCAATCAGTCAATCTCACAATCAGTCACTTTATCCATGGAGTTCATCAACATCTATCAGTCAGTCAGTCAGTCAGCAGGATCAGTCAGTCAGTTAGTCAGCCAGCCAGCATGGTCAGTCGGTCAGTCAGCCAGCAGGGTCAGTCAGTCAGCCAGCCAGCAGGATCAGTCAGTCAGTCAGTCAGCCAGCAGGGACAGTCATTCAGTCAGCAGGATCAATCAGTCAGCCAGCCAGCCAGCAGGATCAGTCAGTCAGCCAGCCAGCAGGGTCAGTCAGTAAGTCAGTCAGCAGGATCAGTCAGTCAGTTAGTCAGCCAGCCAGCAGGGTCAGTCAGTCAGCAGCGTCAGTCAGTCAACCAGCAGGGTCAGTCAGTTAGTCAGTCAGCCAGCAGGGTCAGTCAGCAGGGTCAGTCAGCCAGTCAGTCAGCCAGCAGGATCAGTCAGTTAGTCAGCCAGCCAGCAGGGTCAGCCAGCCAACAGGGTCAGTCAGTCAGTCAGTCAGCCAGCAGGGTCAGTCAGCAGGGTCAGTCAGCCAGTCAGTCAGCCAGCAGGATCAGTCAGTCAGTCAGCCAGCCAGCCAGCCAGCAGGGTCAGTCAGTCAGTCAGCCAGTAGGGTCTGTCAGTCAGCAGCAGGGGTTTCAAAACAAGGTGGCGACTGCTGGAGTTCCACCGGCTACTTGACTATTAAGCCACCGGCTACTCTGGTCATAGCAATTAGCTTGTGACCCAAAAGCTCACCTATAAGAGCCGCCTACTCTGCCAGTCGACGACACTTACTTCAAAACATTTTGAAACCCCTGCAGCAGGGTCAGTAAGTCAGCCAGCAGGGTCAGTTGGTCAGTTAGTCAGTTAGTTAGTCAGTCAGCCAGCAGGGTCAGTCAGTTAGTTAGTCAGCCAGCCTGCAGGGTCAGTCAGTCAGCCAGCCAGCAGGATCAGTCAGTTAGCCAGCCAGCAGGGCCAGCCAGCAGGGTCAGTCAGCAGGATCAGTCAGTCAGTTAGTCAGCCAGCCAGCAGGGTCAGTCAGTCAGTCAGCCAGCAGGGTCAGTCCGTCAAGTCAAGTAGCCGGTGGAACTCCGGCAGTCGCCACCTTGTTTTGAAACCCCTGCTGCTGCCAGCAGGGTCAGTCAGTCAGCCAGCAGGGTCAGTCAGCCAGCAGGGTCAGTCTGTCAGCCAGCAAGCAGTCAGCCAGGGGCAGTCAGTCAGCCAGCCAGCAGGGTCAGTCAGTCAGCCAGCCAGCAGGGTCAGTCAGTCAGTCAGCCAGCCAGCAGGGTCAGTCAGTCAGCCAGCCAGTAGGGTCAGTCAGTCAGTTAGTCAGCCAGCAGGGTCAGTCAGTCAGCCAGCCAGTAGGGTCAGTCAGTCAGCCAGCCAGTAGGGTCAGTCAGTCAGTTAGTCAGCCAGCAGGGTCAGTCAGTCAGCCAGCCAGCAGTGTCAGTCAGTCAGTGCACATCAGCCAGCAGGGTCAGTCAGTCAGTCAGTCAGTCAGCCAGCCAGCAGGGTCAGTCAGTCAGCCAGCCAGCAGGGTCAGTCAGTCAGCCAGCCAGCAGTGTCAGTCAGTCAGTGCACATCAGCCAGCAGGGTCAGTCTGTCAGCCAGCCAGCAGTCAGCCAGGGGCAGTCAGTCAGCCAGCCAGCAGGGTCAGTCCGTCAGCCAGCCAGCAGGGTCAGTGAGTCAGCCAGCCAGTAGGGTCAGTCAGTCAGTTAGTCAGCCAGCAGGGTCAGTCAGTCAGCCAGCCAGCAGGGTCAGTCAGTCAGCCAGCCAGCAGGGTCAGTCAGTCAGCCAGCCAGCAGTGTCAGTCAGTCAGTGCACATCAGCCAGCAGGGTCAGTCAGTCAGCCAGCCAGCAGGGTCAGTTAGTCAGCCATGTCAGCAGGGTCAGTCAGTCAGCTAGCCCAGCCACTCCAATAAATATACAAATAATATTATCTCAATAATAATTGCAGTCAGAGCCATTATTAATGCCAATTAACTTTTCTTCTGCTGACCTGAACAGGCATATCATATTTTCTTGCCAGCTCTCCATGAATGGTCAAAAGTGATTTAGAACATCGTGCTATTCCTCTTGGGGTAACAACAGGAGTCAAAAGGGGATTCTGAAAAGGAACAACCCATATCTAGGTTTCTAGTAACTTATTTAGCTTTAAAGTACTATGATCCTACTATCCTAGCTATGCTATGTGTCAACCCCAAATGAACCATCCCAAATTTTTGGGATGGTTCAGCCTGGTCTGAAAATCATGAGTTAAATAAATAAGCAACATCACAAGAATTGCCTCCCCACTCCCTACCCCAAGATATATTCCAGCAGTACTTCTGCAGAAAATAGCTATAAACCTGACTAGAAATCACACGCACTGCAAAATGTGTTGCTCACAATTTAGCAAACTACCGGTATCGCTGGCCTCGTGGAAATCTGGAAAATTACTCAGTATAGCAGAGGCAATGGTTACAATAGTCCACTTACATTCATGTCAATTACGTGCTTGATAAACCTAAATGTTAATTAAAAAAGAAAACAAAATCCTTAAACAAAATAATGACGTATAATGAAAATCCCGGGTTATACATGGCCTTTTTTAATTTATTTAACAACCGTTAGGGCCCATTTCTACATTGCTTGTTTTGTATTATTATATAGTAAATTATGATTGTTACTAATTATTTTTTTAATTTCCTTGTTATTAAATAATATTTTAGCGCTAAGTTATACCTAGCTTATTAGTCCTTAACATTTATATCTTGCAATTTTTGGAATTTTTAGCACATCTTGTAATTCTTACACGGCATGTCTGAAAACCAGCTTGCTGAGCCACTTACCGTGTTTTAAATAAAGTTGATTGATTTGAATTTGTTATCATAGCCAATAAATTATAGCAAAAGCTGGTGATTTAGAAGATTAGAAGCACTTTTTTGACCATGGTTTGTTGATACTGTTATTAAGTAAAATTTTAATAAACCCCTTCATGTGGCTGGTAAATAGGAGGATAATGCCTGAGATTGAAAGATTGTCTGAAAAATGAACAGTTGGCTGAGAGCTGAAGCTTCATGGGCAACTGTGAAACTTTGAGGAAAATCTTTCAGTCAAGGGCATAGTGTGCAGTAAGCCAGAAAGAGGTTTTGCTAATTTTATAACCCTCTGATTATTTTCCACAATTTTTCGCAGTGAAAATAAAAAAAAGCACACTCTCAAAATTAGTGCCAAGAGGCAGTAGAACTCTTAGACACTTATTAAGGCTTTATCTTATCTTATCTCATCTAGAAACATAGGCACCCAATGCGTGCAAGAGTTATTTTTTTCAGTCTCTGATATGGACGTATTGGGTATTTTTCTTTTGGTCAGCAAAACTAGCCCATCCAAAATAAATGCTCAATGACCAATTTACTGTTGGGCCTTTTAATTTGCTGATGGCGTGTGCATTGTAGATAAATGAGCTCAATCGCAACACAAAATATGTTTGACTAGCGAATTCATTCACAATGAAACTTTCCTGTCAACCATGAATAATAAAAACTGTAAAAACTGCAGTAATGAGTTCAATCAATCACTTTACTGCACATGTCATTCCATTTTTATCACACAATTTGACTGGTTTCTTGATGCAACCCCAAACTTAATTGGATTGATGTACATTACTAACTCAGGTGTGATGCCTAAAAGTCTAATTTGATTACTTTGTGGTTACACTTGCCGCCACAAAGTCTGCAGCAATATTTGAAAGATTCCATACCACAAATCTTTAGAAAATATGTCAATGCTTTCAAACTCTCTTCTTTAGCACCACTCATTACTATATGGCATTACAATGTTGTGAAGACATACTTGAAAAGTAAATCCTCCACCTACCACTTGTTGTGACTAAATGCCAATTCTAATTAACAAAGCTATTTCTACCTGAAAATGAACAACTCAGAGACTCAAAGAAAAGTGCAGAATGCAAAACCAAACGTGATTCTTAGCCTTTTCTTCACAGCGGTAACATGATACTTTTGTTTATTTGTAATATCATACTTTTGTTTTTCTTGGAAATGTTGTAACATGATACTTTGTTTTTCCGCATTGCTGATTTTCAACACAAAGCGTCGCATTTCGTGATTTATTAAACACGCACCAAAGTATTTTCTCGAAAGACAATAAACGGATCAAATGGAAAACAAACGGGTTTTTAAAATGTAGTACAGCTGGTACACTGTTCCCTGGTTGTTACGAAATTTGTGCCGGTGAAAGATTAATTACAAATGGTTCGTGAAATATTTACCAGAGCTGGTACGTCTGCGATGAAAGCTGTTTCTCCGGAATTACTGTACCCTGCATTCTTATGTATGTGGCCTCCTTTACTTCAAATTCTTAAATGCCGCATGACATCTACTATGTGACCCTGAAGCAAAGTCTCTGATCATGATTGATCCCTCAGCTCCACTGAGTTCAAACAACCCATCTCCGAGAAATAGCAAGCTGTGCACATCCGCAACTTCAATTTTAACCAAAATTAAAGCTATTGTTACTTAAGTCAGAAACATTTTAAAATTCAACATGGTTCTTTATTATTCACGACTAACTGTGATAAAAAACAAGCCTAAAATATTTATACGAGCGATACAACTTAATAAGCGACAATTTGATTGGTTCTTAACTTTGATAATAGCTCCAGTCTGATTGGTGTGACATACAAACATGAATAAAACAATGACTGATGAGTCACACAGTCCACTTTTTTTTACAAAAAACACTATGTTTTACAAAAAATAACTCAATAAACTGATCAATGCAGCTGCTGAAAAAATGCAAATTGATTAAATTACATATTTTCTCAAAACTATTACCTGATTAATATAAAGCTAAAGTTGAAAAGGTAACTAAGTTTTGTTTGTTTGTTTGCATTCTTCCATAAAATCATCACATGAAATTGCATGGGGTATATCATCTGATACCCGCATCTGATTTTGTAAAAGATGTGACGTGTCTTCGCCAATAATAATAACAAAAAGTAATAAAAGTCTTTATTCAAGGTTTTAAACAAATGTTAAAACTTACAAGATCCAATGTGTACAAAATTAATTTGGTGGGTTATAACAGATAATATTATTAATTTAGCAGAATTCTACTGAAAATATACCTAATGCAAATGATGCAATCTGATTGGCTGGGTAATATTCATTTGATTTAAGCAACTCAAAGCAACTTTTAGCTAATAATTCCCAATGTCATGGTCTGCATTAAGCTAACTTGAGTTCTAAGCTGGGGTCAAAGTCAATTCGATCTGAAAGAGGCTGGCATAGTTATTTTCTGGAACTGCACATTATGTTTATTTTTTATGTTACCTTTCTGTTTCTTCAGCACAGCATTCAGTTGACTTCTGATGCTCCTGAATGTTACAATCCACATCAGTTATGCCGACATAAGCCCGCTGACCAAGTTCCACTGCAGGTGAAAACAATAACATTACGCAATAATTGATTGCACATTAATACATTAAAAGTCATGCCAAGGATTTAATACACACCATAGAGCGACGACGAAACTGGGACAACAATGTTTTAAAACACAACTGTGGTGTTCCTAGCAAAACATTTCAGAATCAGAACACTCAATATAGTCAAGTGGATTAACCCACAGACACTAACTTATTTGGATGAGAGAGTTTCCTTTTGGATTTATTGATTTATAACATATTGATTGCTATTTCTTTTTCTCATCTTTTTGCTACAGTTGTTAGCCCTCCACTGGTCAGCCATATTTTCATGCCATTTCTGAAACAAGAATTTCCAAGAAAGAATTGATCCAAACAAAAGAAATTTTTACCATGGGGTAGCCAAGGGTGGTAAACATAAATTTCTCTGAATTTTTCACCTATTATTCTGAGCATTTCACACCATCAAAAACTAAATTCGAAACAGTTCAACTACAGAAGCTTAGAATTTCGGAGAGTGTAGATGATAAATAAATAAAAAAATTCTCCAAGTCTCAGGCTTGTGCAGTGTCCCGTTCATGAGTTATTTACCTAAACGTTCCATGCAAATTTACTTTATTTTAAACATAACTATTTGTCACCGTTCTCAGCTTGAGAGCCCAGAACTCAAATATTCAAGATGCTCTGTTTTCAAAACGAAGGGTACTATCGAGTTGAAAATTTGCAAAAAGATCTATAGTTTTAGTTAGCCTTACACAACGAAAATTTAGCAGGCCTAGCGAATTTTGATTTCAGAATTTTATGACGTCACATGAAAACCAAGAATTGGAAATATCTTTTCCTCTACCAGACTATCAGTAAAACTACTACTCAAGTGGCGCTCTTTTGGTAGCACTTCTTTCTGATGACAACATCAGAAAGAAGTCGTACCAAATATGCTTGTCACATGTTGATGTTGAGAAGCATTCTTGCTACTTGCTCTCATTTGTAATGAGTGTAAATTAGGAGACATAACATGATGGAGTAATAACAATTTAAAATGTTAGCCAGTGAGCCTTTCGAGCGCTGTGCTAATTCTAACCATTCTCAGGATAACCAGAGTATTAATTGTAAGGCTAACAGGGGTGTTACTTGCACGTAGGGTAAAAAAGATTTATAAAAAACTCACCAATAATGTCACAGAGGGCCAAGGTAGCTTCATAATGAATAGAAGCAAAATAAGATGCTGTTGTTGTACCATTCTTTAGTAACCGCCTCTAAATTCAAAAAGCAAATCAAGTCAGAGAGCAATAAAAAAGACTACATACAAATCACTGACAAAGAAAATACAAAGTTAAGACTGATAAAGATAAGATGAACTGTTGCTATAAATATGAACATTGTGAATTTAACTCTCTTGTGTTACATTTCTTACCACTACTTTTCTATAGATGTTCTGTGCAAGGTTAATATCCTTGAACTTAGCCTCTCTAGGAAATGTATACTTCTTGAGCCACTCAACAACAGTGCCTTCATATCCAGTTCCAGTGAAGCTGTACTGTGGTGCATGGATATGTGTGTCAACCAGTCCTGGCATGATAAACTGCCTTTACATACCAATAGATATAGAAAGACAGAGCAAAATATTATCAGACGCCAGATTAATAACAGAATATCAGTAAAGCTGTACTGTGGTGCATGGATATGTGTGTCAACCAGTCCTGGCATGATAAACTGCCTTTACATACCAATACATACATATAGAAGGACAGAGCAAAATATTATCACATGCCAGATTAATAACAGAATATCAGTAAAGCTGTACTGTGGTGCATGGATATGTGTGTCAACCAGTCCTGGCATGATAAACTGCCTTTACATACCAATACATACATATAGAAAGACAGAGCAAAATATTATCACATGCCAGATTAATAACAGAATATCAGTAAAGCTGTACTGTGGTGCATGGATATGTGTGTCAACCAGTCCTGGCATGATAAACTGCCTTTACATACCAATACATACATATAGAAAGACAGAGCAAAATATTATCAGACGCCAGATTAATAACAGAATATCAGTAAAGCTGTACTGTGGTGTGTGGATATGTCCTGGCATGACAAACTGCCATCACACACCAGTACATATAGAAAGACAGAGCGATAGATTATCAGAGTCCTCAGATTGATAACAGAATATCATGCAACTTGAAATCCCAACCAATCTCATTAGACTGAAATTAAAGTTCACACCCACTTCACATGATTGATATATTGAACAAAATGCAAAGAGACAAAGGCATACAGTGGGTGCTTATATGCAGTCAATGAAACATCATTTTCTAGGTTCCTCAATTCAATGCATGGTTCATACATAATTCATAATTTAACAATTTTTTCATCCCTATGAAGCATAATTAATATACATGTAATTCATATTGGTATTTAGTACCTTGGTGTCAAGAAAATTATGTCCTCTGATCTGAATCCATATTGAAATCCTAAATGGTCTTGGTTTGATCCTCCATCCCCTATGAACAAAATCTATAAGATTGGCAAAAATGAAAAGTTAATTGCACCTTTCAATAAATTGCAAAGATGCCTCAATCTACAACTGCATGTTTCTTGTTGCCCTAAATCATCATAGCAACCTCTTAGTTTAGTGGGTTGAAATGGGTCTTGTAGCAGCTCTCTCCCATTTCCATTAAGGCTGGTTCTCACTAGTGCATAAGCATAAGCACAAGCATAAGCATAAGCAGGTGAGAACACCCGCGACATAATCATAAGGACATACGCACGCGCAGAATACATTTTTTGACGTAATACTCGATACCAGGTCTCCTCGATGTTTAAAAACAAGATGGCTGACGTCTACAGATGTCATAGCGTCCGCCATTTTGCTTGTGATACTTTCCGCAGAAGTCTGGGTCAAAGTGACATGTGATTGGTTGAAAGGCTTGAGCTTATGCTTATGCTTATGTCGGCCCCGTTCTCACTTGTGAAAACTGCGACATAAGCATAAGCACAAGCCGACATAAGAAAAACAAACATGTTCGTTTTTCTTATGCTTGTGCTTATGCTTATGCTTATGTCGCAGGTGTTCTCACTTGCTTATGCTTATGTTATGCTTATGCTTGTGCTTATGCTTATGCGCTAGTGAGAACCGGCCTTAAAGGATCTTTTATATAGACAGGACTGTAAGGCTATTACCTCTGTAGATAACCATCCACCAGGCTCAAATTTACCACCAAAAAAGGAGAATAAATTTAATCTGCATAAAGAACAGTGTGCCCTCCGCAAGGTTAATACCGAACAATTTATGACATCTTATGTAAATAAATTGATTTTTAAACACAAAGTAAAGTAGTTACTACGTTGTCTTATCATGCATTTGTAGTTTAACTAGTGTAATTCTTAGTGTAGATTTTTATTGAGTGTATTGGCGACTAATGTAACAAGAGATGTGTACTTTTATCTTTTGGCAATAAAGACTACCATTACTACTATTATTATTAATCGATGGATCATGGCCTGGGGACAAGTGTGCTGGAATGATGAGTTAGTTAGTTCTCTCCGCGCCATGAGGCGCATAAGGAAATTGCCAATGACCTTGTCGGTCTGTGGGCTTCCCGTAGGCTTTCACCCATTGACGTCATGGTGTGTTCGGTTGTGCCTCCGTCCACGGCCACAGCTTCGCCATTGCTAATTAGTATTTGAGAAATTGCAGTTTCAGTAATCTTCTGTTTTTTTCGGGGGCAAGTGATTGGCCTACCGCCCAACCCCCATAACCTGGAGGGCCGGTGGTTTTCTGTCAGGGTTTTCCTTCCCTTAGGGGTATTATCGCTCCCCAGTTGGTGCTGCTTTAGTCTGGACCCTCACCGCGCAGACCAATCCGGCATGGTTAGACCTGCCAGGAGCACAAGGCTCCCGCCGGCATAGCCCTGGGGGTCGTAAGGTCACACAAGCTTCCCCGCCACGACAAGGCACACCACCGAGGGGATGACCACCTCGAGAAATCGTGACGTCAAGCACATGCGCCGCGCATTTTCCGAGATGTCTTAGAACTCTGCTAAACGTTCTATCTCTGCTAGTTACTGAATTTTCACAAGATGACGTTCAAACATCGTTTGTTATACGCTTTGAATATTGAACTGGATATTTTAAGTGAGAATGACAGGAAAATTGCTAGAATTATGCATGGTTCAATACTAGCTGTAACCACCACCCCCCCCCCCCCCTCCCCCAACCCTTTTGACCAGGGGTGGGGAATTGTTTTAAGCAGTCTTGTCAGGGAAGGGAGGTAGCAGGTGGGTCAAATCTTGAGATTGTGCCATACCGGGTCAAAGAGACTGGTTATTTCCAGGGAAAGTCTGTAAAAATTGTAGACGTTTGGTTAGAAATTTTAATTTACTATGCTTTTGAAGGTTTTTTTTGCTTTCTCTTTATCGCTTGGGTCGCTGGTTGCAAGCTCCTCTTTCCTTTTCTTTCCAGGAAGTGGCAAGACGTACGGGTTAGATGTTTTCCTCCAGTTTTGAACCAACCACGTATTCTTTTGAAGAAGTGGTGAGACGTACGGGTTGGATTTTTTCTGAACAAGTTATTCTTTATAAAATTTAGTCTCTGTTATTCATGATATACATAGTCTATAAAAGCATTCAAATTTGTGAGTAGACATGTAACAAGGTCGGTCCTTATAACGACGATGTCGTGATAACAAGTGGCTAAGTCACCAGAGGCGAGGGACTTTGCGGTTGCTTTCAGAAATGTGTAGGTCACAAACTGATTTGCATGCATGTTTACAAAGACTTGATGCGATGCAAATCAGTTTGTGACGTCATATCAGGAATAGACCCATATGCCCCTTATGACTCGGTCGTGGAACAAATGATGCACAGTTTTTCGTAACTTTTGAATGCTATAAATAGTCAGAATTTGGTGAAAAGGAGAAACGAAATGTGCAATACTTTCTCACTGGTACAAAGGTGTTTTTAGCGAAAAAATATTTTGGGGTTAGGTGCACTTTAAGGTTACTGAACAGGTTTGTGGGTGCTTTGTGCAAAAAGATCCTCACATGCACGTAATTTGAGGGAAGTGCCTAAACCTATACATCATTTTAAAGATTATAGAACCAAGAATGTTGTGGAAATGTTTTTAACTGGTGAAATTAAATATAAGAGAAGCTGCAGTCAGTTAAATGCAAATAGAACAATATTTAGGAGTGCGGCAAACTCGCATCAAATTTTGGCCCTTCGAAGTAAACAATGACTGCATGTCACTCAGCACATGTTTGGCTTTAAAAGTGTGTCGGGGAATCGTTAGATCAACTCTCAAAAAAAGTTATTATAATTCAAAGTTTGTTCACATACTTTTCTCGGATTGACACAGCATTTGGACTTATATCTTCAAAATGAAAAACAAATAAGCTAAAGCCCGACACACTTTTGGAGAAGAGGGATTCATGTACCATTGAGCAAAATTTCACTCTTCTACGATAAATTCTCATATGCAAACTAGCAGCTCAAAGATGGCAAACTTCACAAAAAATTTTGTCAAGAAATACGGCAAAAGAACGTTTCGTAAACATAGCACTCCTACAGGGAGTGGTTTACCGGTTTATCGCCTTAATGTACCAATCAGGTTCAATCTCGCGAAACTTGCGGGAAAGTGGTGGTAGATATTGTTTCAAGATTAAAGTATCCTTTGCCGACAATTCTGAAGCAGAATGATAAGGTGGTAATTTCTTGCTGGTTTTGACTGCGATGGAGAAAACACTCAACAATTTCCGGCCTAGTAAGAGGAAAAAGATCACCAAAGAGTACAAGGGCTTCAAAAAAGGTGAACGAAAATCATGAGAAAGCCACCGATCGAGAAAGCGTGAATCCACCATTCCGGAATCCAAACCTTCGCCTGGTTCAATAGAATTCTTTGGGGTTTTTTGTTTTTTCTGCTTGCGGAAGCCAAGGAAAGTATATGAATTAGTAGCAATATTTAGTGTTTCGATCAATCGTTGTGACAATTTGTTGCTTTCCGCCAGCATTTCTACGTTTTGTAAAAATTCCCTGGTTCTGTGAGGTTTGTGGTTTGTGACTTGGCTGCCATTTTTAATAGTGGAGAAGTGGAAGATTTTGATACTGTTGACCAATTATGTTGTCCCAGGGATGGGAAATTGGACTTATCTTTTCAGAAAAAGTCAAAATCCCCACCCCATGCCCGACCCCCCTCCCCTCGGGCTTAGCACTGATAGGTGCATTAGCGACGCGAGCAAAGGAAATTCTCTCTGTTGGAAGACAATTTCCCGCGTTTGATCTAGCAGTGTTGACAGCTCGACAGTCACGCACAAAAGGAAATTCGCAATAACTCTGGAGTGAAAAAAGATTTTGGATTTCTGTTTTTTGTAAAAGCAAGACAAATACACACAGTTTATGTACAATAAAAATCACAATTTTGAACGAATTTGACCCGCCAACCTGTTCAGTACCCTTCAGTACACATACGGTGACATACCTTTCCAGATGTACTGATTCCCAGTATTTTATCTTGCATTATTTCCATCTCATTTTGCGGGGTGGAATGGACAAAGGTTCCACGAAAAACATGCGAGCACTTTTTCGACTCGTACTCGTCCGCCATGTTGGATTATCCACGACCTTTTCAATGGTTCGAGTAGCACTTGACTTGTACGACGTATGACGATATTTCCCACTGAGCAGTGGCCGTCTGATTTAGAATTCTCTTTCGAGAAGTCACAAAGGAGGTGAGGTCGGTAAATTATTATGAGTGAATACGTGGACAACCATGAACACATTGAGTTGTTTTACACGAAGCATGGAATAGTTGGAGCCACCTCCAACTATTCTACACTTCGTGTAAGACAACTCAATCTGTTGATGGTAAGAAACCTCACTCGTCTCCTATTAAGAGTGTTTCTGTCGAGGAACTATCGGCTGATAGTTGCCCCACGGATTCAAAAATCACCTTCTTGAGTTTTTGCTGCAAGCCGAAATGTACGAATAAACGAAAATCAGGCAAGAAACTAGCCTGAGTCTATCTCTTCTCCTCTCCCCTAGCCCCTTAGGAGGGCCTGATACTCAGGCTAGCAAGAAACCCTCTAAATGCAGATCAATCAAATAGCGTTTTTTTTTTTAACGAAAGCCCGCTTGTTTACAAAAAAAATTCACGGACGGGCACTATCCATCCGGGTATTTTCCTCGGACGGGCACTATGCGCTGATAGTGCCCTCCGCGGATGAACACTATCGCGTCACGTGTTAAATTTAGACTAATGAGAATCGGAGAAAATTTAGTGGTGAACTATAAGAGAAAATAGGAAGACGCGATGGATGATAGGAAGGAGGAAAGGAGGTCCAAAAAGTCAAAATTATTCCTGAAAATAGACATTGACCACAAAAGTCTTCCTTCTGCCTCCTTCCCATCATTCCCCGCGCTCATAAGAGACGACCGGGGACGAGTCAGCACCTCGGCCATCCTTTTTAGCCATTGACTTCCCCTCCCGTTCTGCGCCTGTCAGAAGCGACGAAGGAGCGACGAGAGAGGTTCGTCGCTCCGTACTGCTAGAACTGCCGTTGTCATACTGCTAGATTGAGGGAAAAATCGCATGAATGGAATCGCAACCTAGCCTACGAAAACAGCCTTCTTACTTCGCTCCCGCCTAAGCTCAATCCAACGCGCGCGAGTTCTTCGCGCGCTTTGTGGACGTGAACAGTTTGCAGTCTGTTCGTTGCAAAGTTGTATGTTAGACCCTCCCAGCCTCCGTTACATTCCCTTTCATTCGCTGCTGCGTCATGTCCCTGCTGCACTTTCCTAAAAAAGTATATACAAATATGACGGAAGACATATATATATATATATCGCCAAGCTACTAGCCCAATCTTTTGAAATCTGATTTATTTTCTTAGAAAGACGTGTAAGATCATCGTTTTGTAGCAGCCTTTAGTTTGCCTGGTCGGTTGGAGGGTGACGGGAGGGGAATGGTAACGTAGTCTGAAGTGTCAGACGTCTTTTCGCCCTAATCCCCTCGAGAAGACGTCTGACACTTCAGACAAGTAGTGACGCCACCGAAGAGCACTTACCCTGGGTGCCAGAGGCTTTTCACGCGCGGTTTCGGTCTCTGTCTTTGTTGTGACCCGCGCAAAAAGCCTCTGGACCGGAGCGCTGTTTCTTTGATTACGCCGATCCAATGACAGGCCTGTTTAAATCGGTTTAGTCCAGCGAGCTGATTGGCTCCTAATGGCCACCTACGGGATTTTGAGTCTAAAAGACGCTGCGATTGGTTGCCAAGAATAGCAACGTCGCCGGTTTAGAATTTGTCCAAACAAACAAGCTGTCAAACAGTCACGAAGTTTGAGAGCTAGAGCATTACAGTGTTCTTGAAACGTTCGACGGGATCGACAATTTAAGTGCGCCGATAATATTATTCGCCGAAAGGATGTTTGTATCATAATGCCGACCGGCTTTGAAAAATCTTTGTTGTTCCAGCTTATTCCTGGACTGTATGTTGAGCTAAACTAATTGGGATACAGCCCTTACCCGAAAAGCCCAAAAGTGATTATTGTTTGTACTCTGAATGCCCTTGTTGAATGCCAGTTGAATGCCTGGTTGAATGCTACATGATGGAGTTGAATCAACGAGGCGTTTCGTGCACGCGTTTATTGAAAACCGATTTCTGTCATCTATTCACGTGCCAGTGCTTGTGATCACAGTTGGAGACGTTCACTATGATTGGCTAAAAATAATTAGATTAAAGTGATCAAAGTTCAACGGGAACGGTAAATCATACTGCTCCGTGGTGGCGGCCTAAAGCTTCCCCCATGCCGCGAGAAAATCTCTGGTACCCAGTAGAGCCGCCCCTCCCCTCCAAAAAAATCGGAGAGGGTCGTCTGTGATTTTCCGTTGATAATCGTGTTCAAAGACCACGTGACTGTTTCAGGAATGTGTGGAAGATGATTTGATTGGTTATTTCCCTTACGTCATTACATCACTGAAATCTCCAATTTTTTTGGAGGGGAGGAGCGGCTGTACACAGGCTAGTACCCAGGATAAAGAGCGCTCTACCGATCGCCCCTTCCCAGACTTCGCGCGGACAGGGAGGCAAGGTAGAACGCCTAGGGAACCTAGGGACTAGCCTGTGGTACCTTGGTTCCAGGCACTTTCACCTTGTAATTTGGGAGGGGCCAGCCGGTAATTTTCAGAGAACTTAATTTCAAATTGCGAAATAGCAGTACGAAATAGTTTCGGAAGCCAAGTTGTTGCAGTAGTAACTTTATTTATTCACGAAAGCCCTATCAAGGTACGATATAAGACATAGCGTGGTGAATCCGAAATTTATTCGATATTACAGTCAGCAAAATATTTTATTGACCAAATCTGAGGACTCTTAGGAAGGAATACGTATTGAGTTGCATCTGATGAAAACTCAACTTCAGGACCGCCTGTATGCAAAACGTTTGAGCAGTAAACTACTCTTGATGACTCTTATGCCAAATAAGACATTTTTTGAATAATTCAAGCGATCTGTAAACTGAATCACCGATCGCAGTTAACAACTGTATGAATTCGCCCGTTTAGTACAATTAAGAGTTCGCTGAATTAAACTCGCCAGAAGTCACCATCTATGTTTAGCGGTTACAACATGAAATATCATCTAGCCCAAGAAAATTCCGGCCTCGTTTCAAATTTACAAACGAGAAGGGGATTTTTGCGAAAACTACCATTAATTTCCTGCGGTAATTTTTAATAATTTCAAGCTAACAAGTCAGCTGTTGACATGTCCGACGAGGAAGACCAAGGAAGAGAGTATTTAATCAAGTTTTTAGCTCTGGGAGACTCCGGAGTAGGCAAAACAAGTCTTCTGTATCAGTACACTGACGGTCATTTTAACCCTCGGTTTGTTCCTACTATCGGAATCGATTTCAGAGAAAAGCGCGTGGTATGTATAATATAAGTTGTTAATTAACAATAACCAAAAGACTTCGAGTAAATAATTTTATCAGGTTAAGGCTCACCGGGAAAATTTGGAATGAAAGCCAGACATAGTTTGTGGTTATTCAATGTTCACTTACCTATACTACTTTTCCCTCTTTTTTATTTATTTTTTTCGATCAAGACTTTCTTATTAAACACTGGCGATTATATTTTGCAATTTAGCGCGTGACTCTAATCATCTGCCAGTTTTTTTCAAATTCGTTGAGTGTATTTTTAGCTCAGGTGTTGTAACAAAGTTGTTTATCTGCAAGTTCCGTACCGCAACTCCTGGCAGATTGACTAGTACTGCTCTTTTTAAAGAAAAAACTTTGTGAAGCACGCCCGATTGTTCTAAGCGACTGCAAAAAGCAACGAGAGCTTCCAACACTCTCTGTTATTCATATCTTTGTGAACAATTTAATATCGTCACGTATCTCATCGAAAGAAGGGGCGATATCGCTTTCAGGAACAAAGGCCGAACAAGAAATTTAATTTGTCGTAAATAAATTATTTCCAGGGTATATCCTTAATTACTTCAATTTTTCGTTTCAAAGTCATAATTCGATTCACAATCGATCATCAGCGAAACACTGAACAAATGCAAATATTTTAGCAGGTACCTGCCCAGGCTGTTGAGAAATTAGGTTAAAATAGAAAGCAAATTTAACCGAACTTTATTTTAGATAGGCGGACTTTTTCAAAGTTCAGCCGGTGCCTTTTGGCTCTTTTGCAATTTGCGATTACGTAAAGATTTCATTTTATTTGCCAGAGCAGCTCTCGTAATTTGGTAATTCTGCTGTTCCTGTAATGAAAGGGTTACTATATTATTGGGTCAGGGGCAATGTTGTTCTCTTGAAGGCAAGCAAGCCATTCATGTGACAGTTTGCGAGAGCTGCATACCATGACTCCTACCCGACACTTAAAATTCGTACTAAGATATACTCCTAACGTTAACTCATGTGTGGAACGAAAAGCTCGAGACATGACTTCCGGGGCTTGACTTCAATATGATGATATTAAAAGTATGGAGACCAATGGCAAGACAAAACAAAAAAAAATGTTTTACCAGGTGCGAAAAAACTGACGAAAAACCTGCCAACTCAAAGAAGCTTCGGGTGATAAGTTAAAGTGCTAATGACATCAAAAATTCGACCCCGCTTTTATTGTTTTTCCGACTCTTTGATATATGTTAAGTCAAAAAATATATTAAGAAGTATAACTAATTCTTTCTTCACGCTTTTTTTGCTTGTGTAAACTCATTTCCTGGCGTTCGAGGCTGTGACGTCTTCGGGTGGACTCACGCGAATAAAGCGGGTTCTAAGATATTTTCTTATTTGGGTCGTATTGTCAGCAGGATTTCAATCTAGTGTTCAGTTCTTTTTATGCTTTCACGACTGAGTGAATATTCTGAATATTCACTGAGTCAATATTCAGAATGTTCACCATATTCTGATGAATGGATACTTCCAATACATTGAATACGCAGTCGAATACAGATATATTAGGGAGCTTAAGATACCACTACGGCGACGTCGTGGGCAACGTCGATAAAAAATTGAGTTTATATTTTACCTACAAATCGCGCGGTATCCTAAGGTCATTTTCTTTGTTTATCACTGTCAAAGCTATCACGAAGCTGAATCTATGACACAACGATGAATTCGAAATAAAAATGTTCATTTCACGTTGTTGTTTTGCAGAGGACGGCAAAGAAATGTACAAAGAATTATAACGCACGTGCACAGCCGTTAGTTGCCATTGCCGTTGCCGTCGTGGTTTTCTTTAAGCTCCCTAATGATTGGACGGAGAATAAAGAAATAGTTAAAAAACCATAAAAGTCCTCCCCCCCAGCCCAATTCAAAATACGTCCCGCCATCCCTGAACCTGTCCTTGTTTTTAATTTGCTACTCATGATGAGAATTGACTTTATTTCTCTCGCTTTATCAGGATACTTAGATGTTGGCTGCAGTATAATCTTTGTCACAATCGCGTGTTAATATATGTCATATATTGTACCAAGTATTCTTAGTAATAATTTTTGCTTAGAAAATGTATTCGGTGTTTCACTATTTTTGCGCTTTTTCCACAATTGTGAACTGCTGGTAATTTCAAAAGTCAAAATTATTCCTGAAAATAGACATTGACCACGAAAGTCTTCAATATTGTGTAGTTTGCTGCCCGCATATTGTTTCAGTCGGAATATTCCAGTCTCATATACAAAGAAATAACAAAATGTCCCCTCACCCTACCCTGGACTCCACCCTATCATCGTGCTAATTGCCGCCAAATTCCCACATTTACGACAAGAAAACCCGAGTAACCAATCAAAAAGCATAAGAGTTATCGACGGACCAATCAGATCAGCCGTTAGATAAACATCAGTTTGCACTGCAAGTTTGAAGGAAAACTATCGAATCGAAAACATGGCGGACGCTGACTATGATTATCTGCTAAAATTTTTAGCTCTAGGAGATTCAGGCGTCGGGAAAACTAGCCTTTTATTTCAGTACACGGATGGAACATTTAATTCTAAATTTATATCTACTGTGGGAATAGATTTTCGTGAAAAGCGAGTGGTAAGTGATCTCTTTTGTTAGTTTATATTTTGTCGTGAACGTCCATTGACATCGATCTTTGTATTATTCCAGTGCGTTCACAATTTTTATTTTCATTAATATTTCACGCCTAAGGGTGGACTCTTTGTGCTTAAGAAAAATAATCACAATTTTTCAGTGGAAATGTTATTTAACCCGTATTTCAAGAGATATTTTGGATGTTGAATGTTGATGCCCGTGTGCCCGTTCGTTTTGTTTTACTTTTATTTCCCACGCTGAAAAGTGTATCATAAATTAAAAAATGTTTTAAGTTTATTTTGTACAAGCATCGGAAATATGAATGTGTTATTTCTACTTGGCATTAATTCGAAGAATGCCAACCATCTTGTTTACATCCCGATAGACATGTATGACAAGATTGAATTCGAAGCTGGAATCGATGTTTGTGATCATGATGTTATTTCACATCTATTTAACACTTCCCTTCTAAATCAAGCCCGGAATATTTGTTTTAATATAAGCTTAATGTTTCTTACCTGAATTATTCCCCAAATCAGTGCGGTGCAAAAGCTCAGTTTTGCCCGCAACGGAACTCCAAAAACACTATCGTGTTTACGACAGCTGATTATTTTAGAATCTCTTGTATTCAAATAATTCATTTTCGATGTCAACTCTCACTGAAAACGGTTCGAAGAATCCCCACCAAAACAAGGGACAAGGGAACTTTTAATGAAATACAGGACGGAAAAGATGTTTTAAGATCTTCATGCAATATTTCCCAACATTAAGCTTTGTTAGACGTATTTTTGCTTTGAATTTCAAATAGCTTAACCTTTACTGTGCGTTTCATTTAAATTTCAAAAATTATTTGAAAATATTCGAGATTGGACGCTGTCTGGCACACTTAAATGAAAGAAAACTCAAACACCCTAAAATCCTCACTTTAGTTTGCTATTTACAAAATAATTGTGTGGTTTCCCATTGAGATAGTAACATTTTTAAACTATGGAATAAAATTTAACTTCATGAAATTTTCAAGGATTATAACTCCTTTTCATTTAACACCTGCTGGCTGCCAAGTGATAGAAAAGAACAGGGGTTATGGCTGCTCCTGGTAACTGGTTTTTAGGATAGTAAGAGAATTAGCTGATGATTCATTGCCTGTTGACAAATAGAAGTCAGTATTTCTGTACAGTTTATTGTGTATAGTCAGTAACAATCCCCTTTCAGTTTCACAAAACCAGCTGCCTTGGTTCTCTTGACATTTTGCCTCCCACAACAAAAATGCAAATCTATGGCTTAGGATTTGAATATTTTACAATTTTTGCCTCTGTGTTGGCACAGTGAAGCAGTAAAACAAGATTATAAAGTTTTAGACCAGGTTCAAACATCAAACTTTTCATGTGCCGAACCTAATTATTACATTTGGCATATAAAAAGTTTGGCTTATGAATCAATTAAGTTTGGCAGTTTTGTATTTGGGTCGACCTGTTGTTATATTCGACTGGGCTTGTCAGATAGAACAAAAGATTGACTTCAGTGCATACATCGATCTTTACATGCGCCAAATCTAATGCATAAATTACGCTAATGTATTTATACATGCAAGAAAGTATGACAGCCAGAAATGATTTTGAATGGGGGATATGTACACCGACACTTATCATGCTGAGAGGGAGTGGAAAGCTACAATAAAAACCCTTGTGTCAGGCTTTTCTTCCTGTGCTTTCCCCATTGTCTCCCTTCTGAAAAGCTTGATACTCAGGCTACAAAATTCATGGCTCATTATGGCCCATGGAAACTGTCAGTATGACAAAATTCTGACCAAGAAAGAACCAATCAGAACACTCAGATATACCTCAAGACTACCTTGCCATGCTTGCAGAATGTAGATCAAGAAAATAAATCACATTAATTGCAACACGTGTCTTCAGTTGAGTAACAACAAGTGTCTGGACACTGAAAATTCTTGCAGATTTATCATCCTCTAAATCCAGATGGAAGTCGCTCAACAAGAGGACAGAGAGTAAATCTTCAACTTTGGGATACTGCTGGACAAGAAAGGTAAATTGAACCACTGAAAATAATGTTTAAATTGCCCTGCAAGCTGTTTGTTAGGTTAGTTAGGTGATATTTATTGTACATCAGAACTACAAATACATGAAACAGTCAGTCTTTGGGTGCAGTTATGACCAAACAGCCAAGATCAAAGCAACCATGATCTAGCCGCCTTTTTTCCTACTTTTCCATTTTGCTGATGAACAAATTGGATTTCATAATGTACTTTTTTGTTATGACCAGTAAGGTAAAATCAAATCACAGAAAGCCTGGTTGGCACATACATTAATTACCTCTGAATATCTGGACATACTTTTGCATGTCAATGTTGTGGTTTAAATTTATCCTTGGTTTAAAATTTTTTAAACCAGTTTGATGTTGATTTCCTTTTGTTTCAGATTATGCTAATCAACATGAGACAATGAAAAATAAGAATCAAACTGGTTTAAAAAATTTTAAACCAAAGATAAAATTAAACCACAACATCAACACCAATTTGTCCTGTTTGAATGTTGCTTTTTTTTCAGATTTAGGAGTTTAACAACAGCATTCTTTCGGGATGCCATGGGATTCCTTCTAGTCTTTGACCTGACACATGAGCAGTCATTCTTGAATATAAGGAACTGGTTAAGTCAGCTACAAACACATGCTTACTGTGAAAACCCTGATATAGGTATGAAACGTCACCTTGCTTTGTATCCTGACAGTAATCCATGGTTAATCTCTCAACTGAAGATCAAAGTACTTCAATTCATGTATTAAACACTTTGCATCTCTTTGTTGTTTGATAGACAGCTAGTCTTTGCCAGTGTCTAAATTACTGTTTTTGATCCCATATTTCTCATTTGATGACCCTAGCAAAACAGCATCTTTGCATTCTAGTCTGTTTTCTTTGTGTGGGAGCTGGTGGGGTAACCTAATGGTTAGTGCACAGGACACTAGATCGAATGGTCTGAGTCCTAACCCTGGCTGGGGTACTGCATTGTGTTCTTGGGCAAGACACTTTACTCTCACACTGCCTCTCTCCACCCAGGCGTATTAATGGGTACTGACGAAATAATGCTGGGGGGTAATGGACTAGCATCTCATCCAGGAGGGAGTAGAAATACTTTGAGTTGCTTCATGTGACATAAACTGTGATAAGCTCTGGCCTGATCGACCACTAGGCTCGTATGCAGACTTTACCTTACCTACCCCCTGATAATAGGGACCAGAAATTGTACTCCTCCAAGATACCCTGCTTGCTGCTACCAATCCTGTGTGAGAATGGAAACCCAGCACTTCTCACTCCTTCTGCACTTTCTTTATAATATTATAGGTAAAACAGAATAGGAAATATATAGTATACAAAAATGTACTGTACCTCAGAGCAGTGTTCGCAAACTTTTCACAAATGTTGGCCTCTTTTTGGATAATTTGGAGTCAAAGGAGATTCTGAAAAAAAATGAGTTTTTTTGGTAGAGGAAGCCATTTTGGAGCATGTGGGATTAGGAATGGCTGCTGACCTTGAGGGCTCAATTTCAAGATGGCAGATATGTCAATGCACTCGATCGTGGTATTTTCTGAGTGTACATACATACATGACACAATGAATTATTTTGATGTTCTGTATCAGTTTGGGGCGGTTTAAAGTTAATGTAGGACGTATCTGTTGAACAAAAGATTAAAGAAATCTTTCATTTTTCAATTTTCTTCCCAGAATTTCTGGAGTTACAGACAGTGACTCCCTCGATCTGTAATAGAACTGGGGTCATTTGAAATAATTTGGTGTAAAATATGCTGAATTGGGCATATTTTCAAACCCTGACTCAGAGAATTGTTGCATGCTCATTGGTCGATGTCACACAACTTTGAGTAAATTATTGAAATTTGAGAAATTGTCCTGACCTTTCTATGACACAGAATCCTGCAAGTTGTGAAATATGTATGGGTAATCAAATGGTGGCGAGTAAAATTAGGAAATAATGTCAAGCGCGTTTTGTCAAATTTAAATTCTTATAATTTTCTGAGCCTTTAGGTGAGGGAAATTATTCAACAGGAACAAAACGCAGGTCACGCATCAGAGGTGGGAAAAAAAAGGAAAACTCAACAATTACAGAATTAAAAACTCTTTGATGAGCACCTGGGCCCCTGCATTCTACATTGTTGAGTTTTCCTTTTTTCTTACTTCTGACTTGTGACCTGTGTTTTGTACCTGCCGGGAAATTATTAGAATTTTGGGCTCTTACTCTGTGTACCGTATGTAAATGTGGTACATTGTTTTACCGTTGTTTGTGATTTTTTTGGAGCAGTATTGTTTCTCATCATTTGTTTCTTTTGTTTTACGTCATGTGTGTCTGGTACACGTAGAAGGAGCCGAATTTTGACAAAACGCAAGTGAAAATTTTTCCTAATTTCACAAGTATACAATTTGATATTTACCTTTTAATATGACAGGTGACAAATTATGCTCACAATCACAATTTATTGTACTGAGAAATTTTGCACCAAGCGTTACCTTAGCAATTTTGTAATTTCACTTGCGGTGAAATGACACTGACATTTTGCACCAATGTTTGTCACCCATGATATTACAACTGAAACATTAAGGTAAAAATTTCCTGCACATTTGTTGGCTTCAAGTAGAAAAAATGTGATCTTGCAAGATGTCACATTTGCACTGATTTTCCATCAAACTCACTGGTAAATTTCTCATGTCATTGACTGTATAAAACAAATCGACCACATTTTCCCATGGTGTGTACTGTCTCTTATAGACAGTAGAAATGACATCATAAAATGTTCAAAACTTTGCAGTTAAATGATTCACCTAATGGCAAACTTGTGGTTCTTCTTGTGATTTTTTAGCATTTTTATGGTGTTATTTCTATGGTCCATAAGAGTCTAGACCATGGAAAAATGTGGTAAATTTGTTATTAAGTGTTTTCTTCCTTGTTGCATATAGTTCTTATCGGTAACAAAGCAGACCTGGAGGATCAGAAACAAGTAGATGAAAATGAAGCAAGAACGCTTGCAGAGAATCTGGGTCTGAAGTATTTTGAGACTAGTGCATTTAATGGACAGAATGTGAGCAAATCTGTAGAAGCTCTGCTTGACCAGGTAAGACAATCAATTGAAGAACCATCATATTAACTGCTATTCAAAGTAAACTTAATATCTACAATCACTACTGTAATCTCACTCTGAAAAAGCATGATGCATGGCCTTGGCGACCAGAGTTTCATAGTCACCAACAGGCAACTATCTTTTAGTGTTGTGTTGATGTTGTGAACGAGTGCCCAAGGAATTAAATCGAAAAATTTTGCGTTTGATTGCAGGAAGAAACTTACCAGAAAGTAATTTGTGATCATAGATGATCATGTCATTGCTCTTTGGGAAAATGAGTTTATTTGAGTTGTGTCAAAGTTAAAGTGGAGTGCAACCCTTGTGTAAGTGGGGAGGGGGGTGCTTTTTTAAAGTCTCCCTTTTGGGAGGAGCCTCCACAAATAGTCCTATATAGGGAGTATTCCCCACCCACCCCTGTTGTATGAAGTGATCTGGAGTTACCGATACATGTAATTGTTATTCCCTCTGGATGAGATGTTGATCCATTTCAGGCTCAGAACCCAGCAACTTTGTCACTGACAGCACTAAATCACTTTACAAATCTTTTACTGTAATGTTCCTAGTTTGTATGATATTTTTGATTTTTCTTGTTGTCCTGTAGGTTATGGCAAGAATGGAAAACTGTGTTGATAAAGCCACATTACCTAATAATGTTTTTAACAACAACCCAAACAGGGGCACAAAACTAAGAGAGGTGGATGAAGCAAATGACGAATCACAAGGGGGCTGTTCCTGTTAAAGTAATGCTCAACATGTCGATAACATTAATTGTTTCTTCTCAAATGTATTTTAAAGTGCATATGAAAAGTAATCAGCTATTTTCATTTAAATTATGAATTTCAAAATTAATATAAAATTTTTATATGATAGTATAGTATTAGAACTTTTTCTTTGCAGAGGTGGTTAGAAATTTCTTATGACTGATGCGAACCACATTGCATAGCTTCAAATTCAAACATTAGGATGTATGTAGGGTCATATAAAATAAAATGAGATCACATTCTGTCAATACAGTAGGGTAAAAGGAAAAGATTTGCCAAAAATATGATACCTTTCATATGCACTTTATAAATGAAATGTACAACCAATCAAGTATATAAGACCAGTTCTAATTAATTATTAATAGAAACAACTGTGGCTAGGTGTTAATATCTGCAGTATTTATTGTGTTGATAGGCATACATGGCTAGTTTCCCATTTTCAATTGGCCAAATTTTTACTTGTGATATTGGGATAAAGAAATTGAGTCACTGTCCAGTATCATTTTCCATATTACTATATTAAATGCTTTGGTAACACAATTTGAAACTATTTTAATTAATTCAAATCTTTGCAATTGTTGCCATACTGAAGAAAGCAGGAGAGAATTTGTATTTCATACATGCAATAACCAGTCAGATTGAATATCCTATCTTCTGTTGGGTGTTTTTATGATTTTTTATAACCATGGCTGTATTTATGTGCTAACAACACTTTTAATAAGACGTCCTGCTAATTCCTGGTTAAAAAATGTCCAGAAAGGTGCAAGTGGTCTACAGGTCTTTCTATCGTTCACGAATAAGGCTTGAAAATTTGTTGTCATACCAAGACATAGTTGACAAGTTTACATGTATTAATTCTTGTTGCCTTTGCCCTTGCTGTTGGAATATTATGAGGAAGATAGATTATTGACACTCTTAATCTCAAAAGGTTCTGAAGAACAATTAATTATTTCAACAGTTTACTTGTAAGCACAATTTTATAGTAATACTGGAAGAAACAATAATCATTGGCCTGAATTAATTATTGTTAGCCAATAATTCCAGAAAAATACTCAAATAATCGAAAAAGTATTTTGTTTTATAGTTGGGCTTATTTCCAAATGCCGGCTATATATTGTACTAGCCATCTGTACTATTTTAAAATTCAAAGGAAAAAGAAGGTAGTGTTCTGCCTCGTGTCAAAAGAGAAATAATATAGATCTTAAGTCTTTTCAATTCAAAATATTTTAAGTCAAGTTTTGCTGTGAGTCCTGGGAATACAGTACCAGTAATCTGCTGTTTCTTGCTCAAAGTAATACTGTTTCTGCTGTTTTTAAAATTCATTTGAATGCTAGCTTAGCCCATTGATTATCTGTCCTCACGAAGGTCAGTTTTCAGGAAATCGTTATGTGAGGGAAAAAGGCATTGGTGCTGAAATTCTTAATTTCGTTCTACTCAAACTTCCCCGGGCAAAAAAGAAAAAACGTAGCAAACTTCTTCAGAGAAGGAAAAACCCTCCAACTATCACATATTTCCTGCTGTCGCCAATGTGCCCAAATTATGCCTTGCACCTCGTGTTCTCTGACTTGCTGGAGCTGAGGGTGGGGGGGGGGGGAGGGGAGCTGGTTGAATGGCATCATGTCGCCAATGTGCCCAAATTATGCCTTGCACCTAGTGTTCTCTGACTTGCTGGAGCTGAGGGTGGGGGGAGGTGGGGGAGGGGGAGGGGAGCTGGTTGAATGGCATCATACATGTGTCACCAGGTGAAAGGAAATAACATTGAGCTGAAAAAATTGTAACTTTAAAAAATGTATTCTTACTGACTCGGTCTTGCTGTTTTGGTTTAATAACTTATTTCTTAATGTCTATTCTTATTTTGTAATTATTAGTGCAATTATTTATATTCATGATGGTCAAAATTGTTTGAATTGTGAATAGTAACAAAATAAAATTTTTCTGTTGATAAATAGCTTCTTTTGCAAGGTTATATGAAATGATTTGAAATCAGGAGTATCCATTGACTGTTTGTGAAGTGTGATTTTGCGAATGAAGGTGGATTTCCACTGTCGCGTAATTTTTTACGTGCGTAAATAAAATTAGAGACGATGTATGGAAAACTTGCGTACACGTTTACGCTAGTCGTTCATACATTGTCTCTAAATTTTCTTACGCACGTAAACGCACGTAAAAAAATACGCGACAGTGGAAATCAACCTTGAGGAGGCTGTTGATGCTGATAGACCGGCATAACATCTACCAAGTGTCAGTATTACCAACATCCAAGTAATCACACGAGACAAAGCAAAAGTAAATTAAAGTTAATCGTCCCCAGTTATCTCTTATAACAAAAAAAGAAAAAACAGGCGCGGGGAATGATGGGAAGGAGGCAAAATAGAAGAGAGCCGTCTTTTATGTTCTCATCTGCAATTTTCGCAAAGGAGACGACTGGGGACGAGTCCAAGGTCTATATCGCTTACTCACATGGCAGGCTCACATGGCCAATCCCATTCTCGATTGTATTGGCATGGAAACATTTGTTTACCCCACAATGGAAATCTATGTCTTCTATGATTGGACAAGAAAATTTCACGTGCCTGGATCTCGCAGGATCCCTACTCATTAATATAGTCCGGGAGCAACAGGCTGAAAAGGGTTCAAGAGTACTGAAAAAGGTTTGAAGACGGATTTTTATAGATTGAAACCCCCTCTTTTACGCTAGGTAGTTTGCAGTCTCAAATTGTGGTCTACGTTTTGAGTTACTTTGCCATGTTTTTGCAGGTCGGCGGAGGTCAAACTGAGTGCTTACATGAGAACGAGACTGCAGTTGTCACTCAATTTATTCCTATGTCCTTACCCCAAAAGATACCACAGGAGACTTAATGCACGGCTATAACTCAAACTAACACATGCATGGCTATAATCAAAACGTATACCACAATTTGAGACTACAAACCACCTAGCGTAAAAGAGGAGGTTTAAATCTATGAAAATCCGTCTTCGAACCTTTTCAGCCTCCTGCGCATTTTGTGCAACCTCCTGCACATTTTGTGCAGCCCCTGTACATTTTGTGTTGCGCCCTACACATTTTGAGAGACTTTTCAAACTACGTCCAACAAGTGCTTTTCAATTATCTTTCGCTTCGCTCAAGAGCCTCTTTCAAAAAGCTATGAATTGATCTTCAATAGATAATTAAGCTTTATTGAAATGTACAGCGTAAAACTAGAGAAAGTGACGTGGTATTCTTTGTTGCATTTACATTAAAACCTGAAACGATGAAGTAATAGATCAAACACGAGAGACAGTGTTTCATCGGGATATCCAAACACCGAGAAGAGAGTTGAAAATACGACGCGCAGCGGAGTATTTTTAATGAACTTCGAGGTGTTTGGATAGCCGATGAAACACTGTCTCGAGTGTTTGATCTATCTTCTCAATCGAAACTAAAACTACGGTGAAAACGAAGAAATAAAATCGTAAAAATCTATGCTAATTAAGATCACATTTCCAAACCACGGTTACGGTTCTGATTTCCTTTGTTTTAACGTGATGAATTATTAATGAGTTTGAGAAAGTATAATCAAATATCGTCCAGCGGACTAAAGCGTTTCTAAGATAAATGCACGATTGCTTTATGAATAAACAAGATCACACGGGATGTCAACGCCAAGCAGTTGAAAATGTTTACAGAAATCAAACGATACAAACTCGTCTTTGACAAGCGCGCGCGGGGACATGAGGAATTTCTTGTCGTACCCTTACGGATACCTGCGCACTGAAGAGGAAACAGAGGAATTGGAACGAGAACTAAACACCCTGTAGGACAAGCAGGACGACGTCAATGTAGAACTCTTGTGCAACTTGTAAATAAACTCACGTCCACGCACTACGCTCACTTTAACAAGACACACTCTCTCCCTCGTATTCCCATCGCACACACCTTGCTTGAAACTATTTTTTCTCGGGCGTGGGTTACTAGGACTTGTAAACGTCCCAATTTGTACACCAGAATTTGTTTGAGAATTTTATCTCTGTTTGTAAAATGAATTTGCGTGATTTTCATTTGCCTGACAAAATGACGGACTCTCGTGAACAAAAATCCAACATGGAGGACTCCCGTGCGTTTTTCATGACGCCGTCTTGCCACCTCGGCTTCTAATAGGGTACTCCAGAATATACCATAATACTCTTTGTTTGTCCCCAAAAATTTTTCATAAGCATTGTTCCCAGTTTATATTTGGGATTTTCAATGGTCGCAAGAAAAACCAAAAACAATGCTTATGCAAAATTTTGGGGGCCCCCCAGACTGCGCAAGCCCCCGCGGCGTAGCGCCTAGCCCCCCAGACTGCGCAAACCCCGCGGCGTAGCGCCTAGCCCCCCAGACTGCGCAAGCCCCCGCGGCGTAGCGCCTAGCCCCCCAGACTGCGCAAGCCCCCGCAGCGTAGCGCCTAGCCCCCCCAGACTGCGCAAGCCCCCGCGGCGTAGCGCCTAGCCCCCCAGACTGCGCAAGCCCCCGCGGCGTAGCGCCTAGCTGGTTGGTTTGTTTATATGTTTAACCCACTGTTCTGTATTCATTTTCGCTGGTGCTATCTACGTTTTCTAGATATGAGGCGTAGTTTTAGCTCAGTACCTCTAGTTCCTAGTCCCCTTTTAACTAATGAGCAATAATTATTAACGTATAAAACTAGATAAGATAAGATAAGATAACTTTATTTATACACGGTATTTCCATCAGCTTATTTAGAAGTATTTATGGTAATCAACTAACTACCTATCTTCCTAGCTACAAAAAAGCTACAAAAAAGGTGTGACATACATAAGAATAAAAACTGCTTTTCATGGAGGCCGTGTTCAAAAAAATATACTTAAAAATTTCGGTTAAGAATTATAATACAAATTTACTTAAAACTGTGGCGACTCAGTTTTGTCTTAAACTCGCTTAAGGAAGTCGCTTGTCTTAATTCTGTGGGTAAGTTGTTCCACAACTGAGCTCCACTGTATGAAAATCTTCTCTTCAGGTAATCAGTGCGAGGTTGTGGAAGAACTAGTTTGTTTTCGGTATTCCTCAAACGATAAGCACTCGCGTTGTCGCGATAAACGAATTTTGATCGTAAATATTCTGGTGTCATCCCATGTAAAGTCTTATACATCATGATAGATTTCTTTTCAAATCTTTGATGACAGAGTTTACGCCACCCTAATGCCCGGAACACCACATTTAAATCACTATCGTAGCTCGCAGACATCAAAATGCGGGCAGCACGATTTTGAAGCCTTTGAAGCTTTTCAGAAAGGCCCTTTCCACAGTTTCCCCATACCACATTACAATAATCAAAGTGAGGCTGAACAAGGCTATTATAGACACTGATTATGGGATATAATTTCGTATTCGTTTAATTACACCAATGGCCGAAGCAATCTTTTTACAAACATTTTCAATGTGGCACTCCCAATTCAAGGTTTGATCGATGTTGACCCCAAGGGATTTAGCTGATGCTACCTGGTCTACAGCCTTGTCATTTATAATAAGAGAAGGACTTTCTGAAAACGGCGATAACTTCTGCCTTGACGCAATAAGCATAAACTCTGATTTTGTCAAGTTCAAGGTAAGCTTGTTAGCTGACAACCACGTGTACACGAATTCAGGCAATCATTTATATGCCTAGCGTCTGCACTAGCACTACCGTAGCCACTATATACTAGCACAGGTCCTAGACATAAATAATAATGTCAATGGTAAGTGTCTTTATATAATCGGGATAGAATATCTGAGCGAACGTCTTCTAATCGTTTGTCTCAAAATGTGTGGGTGCTTGAGATTGTAGATTACGGAAGTGCTCTTGCAGAACGGAATCTTCGGAATCATCTTTTTCAGTTTAAACATATCTTTTCTGTCAATTTTGTTTGCGTAATTCTATTTGCTAGGTATTAGCTTTTTTGGTTTATAGCTGTTTACAGCCAACAAGGTATCACAATGCATGATGGGATACCTCTGAGTAACTTTGACAAGGACAGGTTTACGGACCAAATTTAAGAGAATTTGCTAAAGTCTATAAGCACCTCTTTATTTCCAACCGTTCAACACGTCAAAATTTGACGAATGAGCCAAAACTCACGACCGCCGCCTTTCTGTGAACAGAAGTGCTAATAGCCTTTCTCGCCTGGCCCGTTGAAACTCGATCGCTAACGTTACCGCAAGTATTAGCCATCTTGAATCAACAACACATCCCGCTTCTTTGAGAAGTGCTAGTGGCTTACGGGTTTCCAGACTTAAGGATGTCTTTCCACCACCAGACGGTTGCAAACATGTCTCAAATAATGCAAAAAGAAGCCGAAATAAGCAGACTTCGTTCCGAAACTAAGGTTTCACTTGTCTGATCGAAAACCTGATGACGTTTGGCGCGCCAAACTAATATAAAGGTCAGCGTAAGCTTACGTCACAATGCTTGCTGTACAAAACCTCTGGTCTTTGAGAAAAAGTCAGGGACAAAATAAATCGACTTTCATAACCGCTTTCTTTGCACTTTTCCAGTCGAAAGCGGAGCAAAAACGAAAAATCGTTTGATTAAATATATAACACAAACAGCGGTGATAAACATTTTAAGAAAATTCATTTTTTGAACTTGCCCAATTTTAACGGTTACACTTTTGAAAATGTTTGTTGACTAGCATACGAAACGTCAAGTTCAAAAAATGAATTTTCTTAAAATGTTTATCACCGCTGTTTGTGTTATATTTTTACTCAAGCTACGATGACCGAATACCATTCAAATTCGTTCCCAAATAGTGGCAGAAGGCAGGGTCGCACCGAGGTAAAAAGCCTAAAAATGGTGAGATCAGGGTTCACAGCCCCGGGATCTGGGATCGGAATTTTCAAAAGTTGACCGCTGAGCAGGTATTGTTTTTTCATTGATCGCAGGCTCAGGTCCGATCTTTTTGCTTCTGGAAGCATTTTTTAATTTTTTATGGCCATTGGCAATTGGAGTTGAGGTTTTTAATTATTCTTTTTTATTTGAGCTGTGCAATTTCTCTTCAGTAGTTATTCACAATAGTACTTTTAATGAACGCAATTTAAGCATGCAATTTCAAAAATCCAAAATCACCGAGCTCCGCTTTTAGGCTTGGCTAAATCTATATATTATGACATGTCATGCAATCGCGTTTGCCAGGGCTCCTGCGTTTGACCATTCTTTGCTGGTCTTTGCTGGATGTTGAACCTTTGGACACACGGTTGTCGGAGCCGGTTGTATGCGACAGAGAGATGGAAGAAGGGCGATCGTTCATTACGAAGGTTAAGTGATTTTAGTCTTGATGTACAGCTTTTTTCGTGCTTGCCGAAATACATGTATGCAATATTATTCAATTCTGGCCAAATTAAACTTTGTCAACTACACTCTTTTTTACATAAGAACCTTTCTATAAGAACGTTGACGCTGAAATTAACGTATCAAGAATATTCCTCAGACTCAAAAGTCGATTACTCGTTACGAAGCTGTCGGAACTATAATAACAAAATGTGTAACACAAAAAGACTGTCAGAATTTGTAACTGTAAAATACTCAGATTTTTTGTCATAAGATAAATGTTTATTATGTGTAATATGCGCACGATCCTGTTATCCAGCTCTTAGCTGCAAGTGGGTCTGAATAAACAACTCTATCTATCTATCTCTATCTAAGAACATTTTTATTTTGAACTTCTTCTGCGTTTTTGCCACAAAATCTGGTAAATTAATAGAGGGGGTAAGTTTCTAAAGAAACTTTGCTGCTGCGTCGGTGGGAAGTATAACAATATAATTTGGTTTTATCAACTGGGTTGATAATGTGAATTGGCCACCGTAAAGTGATTCGAGAGCTGACGTTTCGAGCGTTAGCCCCTCGTCGAGCCTGCGAATCAAGGATTTGTGGGTCGTGTGAGGTTTATATACAGAAAGATGGAGCTTCGCTATTGGTTGGTGCCTGGTAACGGCATGAAAACAACGGAATAAATTAGTCGAATGAAAAGCGTTCATAGACACCGTGAGGATTAACAGTGCCCATTTGAAAAATAATTTTTTTTGTTCTAGAGTTTTGCGGTTTTCCGTACGCGTGTTTCCTTGATGAAGGGAAAGGCCGCAGATTGCCATATGTTGCTTAGAAAGATTTGAGAGATTGAAGTGTCTCGCGACCGGTTTCGATGCATTTTTGTCGTCTTTCTCTACGTCCCGAAGGTGTTCTCGAAATCGGTCGCCTAATCGTCTCCCTGTTTCGCCTATGTATAACTTTTTGCAAAGAGTGCAAGTTATGCAGTAGATGGCACTAGCTGAGGTACAGGTGAAATGATCAGTGATCTTGATAGATTGCTTGGGTCCCGATATTTTGTAAACGTTGTGAATGAAAGGGCATGTTTTGCATCGTGCGCGAGCGCATTTAAAAGTTCCGAGTTGATCACTTGTTTAAATTCAGAATGATTCCGATACTGGTAGAATCTTTTCGCAACCTCCATTAATTTCACGCACTCAACTTGCTTGTACCTATTGCTAGTCACTCAGCACACGAACCAGTTTGTAAATTTTTTGAGAAAATATACTTGTTTTTTAGTTGCGTGACAAAATGGCTGGGTACTAGTAGTCCCGTGACGTTGTTTTCACTCCTTTTTCATTCTATATGCAACATGGTCATGTGACCCAAATTCTGGCTTCTGATTGGCTGAAATTTGTGGCGACCATCTTGGATTTGGAGAAAAATAGAACCCCATTGCTCTTTTTGGTCGCGGGGTACAAATTCTGGTTCCTGATTAATTATTATTAGTTACTGCGCAAACCGCCTTGCCTTACTACTGGTTTTACAATAACTCACCAGCCAGTCAATATGCATGCATGAAATAACGGCCATATATACGCGCCAATCGGAGGTTATCATAGTAAAACCGAGTAAAGACGGGGAACAAGCAAGTCACTGCCTCGCAAAATTGGACTATACCGAGCGGGGTTTAGTCTTCCCATCGATCCCAATGGGCAAAAAATCTCTCCCACCTTATCGTCACATCTGGCGATCATTTATGTAAAATACTCATAGCTGCGTGATCTTGATTAGTAGCCACAACTGATGAAAATTACATTATCCCATAATGTTTCCAATTTCTCATCCCACCCAATGCTGCAGGAACATCGTTGAGCCACGTCAAATGCCTGGGGTATACGCATGCTGTATGGGGGTTTTCGAAGAGGTCAAAGTAAACTTGTAGATTACACCAAGAATGCTGTTGATGGTTTATTTCGTTTACAACAAAAAGGCAAGTTTTGATTAGTTGAAAATAAAACATTAGACTTTGTTCTAAGGAATAATGATCATTTCTTGATTGGAATAATGGAATAATGGAAATTTTAGAGTAGGACTAACGGAATAATGAACATCACATTATTGCTTTTCAATCCCTGATCCATACAAAGATTAGCTCTTGTCCACTCCCACGACAATACAGCCTTTTTTTAACAAAAATCCTTAGGTTTTTATATCCACCGTTCATATATGAATTATTTCATATGCTTTAGGTCATTTCACTCCTCGCGAGAAGATATGACCTCGCTCCAATGTGTGGCTTCGAATTCATAGCTCAGTTGGTAAAGCTTCGCACCGGTATTCGCGGAGGTGACGCGTTCAAATCCTGTTGATGCGCTGAATTTTTCAGGCTTGTTTATTCCAATTGCTTAAATTGAAAATTCACTGCGATGATCATTTCTCACTTCCATCTCCATCCGTCGAAAGTTCATATATATAAATTATTTCATATTCTTTATGTCAAAAATTCTTAGGTTTATTTACATATTTATTCTATTGTTTGCTTTTATCTCACTATATATTTTATGCCTTTAGCGCTTCTTTCATATTTTAACCGTTGAAGACTATAGCGTTGGCAGTCCAAAGCTGGTTTTTCCACGGGCAGTTCCAATGTCCAAGAGTCCATTCCTGGTTGAATCCTTTGGTCCAAGGATCTGGGACGAGCCGGACGAGGTTCTTCTCGCCTTTCCAGGAAGGCTTGGTTGCAAGTGACAGTCCGGCTTGATTTCACTCACACTGTCTGTCCCGTGCACTGTATTTGTCTGCACTTTACGAGACGTCTTCTACGAGATATATTCCTTTTTTCCTTCCGACCTTTAGCCCTAGACAGTCTAAAAATGTCTTTTTCACCAGGTGACTTAATCTGGGCGAAGATGCGAGGCTATCCACATTGGCCTGCGCGTGTAAGTGCAAGGAAACCTGTACATGGCTTATTTCTGGAAACTTGAGCAGTTTTGTGATTTCATTAGAGATTTTCATATTTCTATCTAGATCGATCTTCCTGCGCCAGATGAGAAGATTCCACCCAAGAAATATGCTATCTTCTTCTTTGGAACACACGAAACGTAAGCACACTCAAGATTAATTTAAATACACTGATATTTAACTTGTTTAACTTGCAAAACTCCGGCTGGAAATCTTGTTTATAGTCTCGTTTAGTAACATTTAATATTTTGTTGTGTCGCGGTCGTATTTGTTTTCATGATTATTTGATCATCTGTATTTGAAATCTTGAAAAACACGACAAATCAGGGTCAGGAGTGGTATAACCAAGCTTAAATTTTTCATGGGTACATGCATGTTGGTCATTCCATATTTGCAGTAATCAAATACGTAAGGGCTAAAAAGTATGTTTTGGAAGGTTGTAAAAGTTCATGTCAAGATTCTTTGCCATTCTAACCTAAAATGAGTAATCTGAACGCCACTTTAAGAAGCCAACTACAATCTTATGCCAGTATATGGGACACCACAAATCATCGAAAATCAAAGCTAATGAATAAATCAATATTGGTTGATACTGTAATTTTTGATACTGATCAATCAATTAGTTAAAATAATTGATAAATATCGACAACGACATGATCTGGGATCGGATTATCGATTTTGATCTGATCACTTGAGTAAGACTTGAAAAAGAGGATCAGAGATCAAAGGAAAATAATTTCTGTGACCTACATGTAGCATGGCTTCTTCTTGATAACCTTCTGTCTTTTATAAAAATAAACGAAAAAAATAAGTAAAGCCTTTTAACAGGATTCGTACAGGTCATGGAATGCCTGGAAAGTCATGAAAAGAAAGAGCAGAATGGGTCGTGGAAAGTAATGGAAACTTATGTTTATTAAAACAGTACAAAATAAATTAGTTTCATTTTTTCGTGAAGAAAAATTAATAGTAAAAATGTACCCAAAATGAAAGATGATTTCCTAGAAAATTGATCAAATTTAGTTCATGGAAAACTTGGAGAAGTCATGGAAAAGGTCATGAAAAGTAATGGAATTTCAAAAGCTCAAGAGAGTGTGAACCATACTCAAAGAAACCCGTGCAGTCCAATTTTCATGGTCAAAATGGCTAGCAGAATGGCACGAGGGCACGTACGACTGATGACGTTGCCACAAGGTATTCTCTGATGAGTATTGTGTGGGAATATTGCGGGCTCAGGTCTACAGTCGACACAATCTTGTTATTTTAAGTTCTACAGGAATAAAAGGTTACAACAAGCTTATATCTTTGCGATGTTATGATCAATTGACAGCTGTCAAAGGAATGTATCCGCTGACTGGTATCACATAGCCATATCACGGGCTCAGGTTTAGAAATTGAGGTCGTGTGTTTTTTAAAGTTGACCGCTGATCAGGTGTGGTACATGTATGTCATTGGATCGTGGGCTCAGGTTGGACAGGTATATCACTGGATCGTGGGCTCAAGTCCTTCTTTCCTTGGAACAATAGTGGAGCTCCGCTTTTTGGTTTAGCTAAATATATATATTACCTTGAACGAGACAACAAGGTCCAAGTTGCATATGCATAAATCAGCGGCAATTTTGGAATAAGATGTATTCTGTCAGCTTGCTCCTGGGCGGAGAGAGACATTGTGAGAGTAACCTGTGATCATGTGCTCCCTCCCTACTTATCATGAAGGAGGGCATGATACATTTGTCAGATTTCATGTAAAAGCCAGAATTGGCTTTCTATCTGATTGGTCGTAAAACAAAATTTGCTTATGAAATGGACGTGTTCTCATTGGCTGTCTTGTGTAAAACACATTTTTTGCATTCTGACCATTCTTGGTGGAAGAAGAAAATTTTCAACTTCTGGTTTGAACTGCCCTGTTATAAACATGGTGCGCACGAGTGATATGCAACCCGCTGGTCACTGTCAAGATTTGTGTTGCGGGCCTCTCTTGGGCCGCAATAACCCGCGAACACCAGTTTGCCCTTATTCCAAACAAATTGTAGCTGTCGTGTGTCCCACGAATGCAGACAGTTTTTGCACCTGGTGGGGGCAGATGCCGACCAGTTCAATAAATATATCAGGTGTACTTTTTTCCTTCTTTTTTTCAAAAGAGGACGCCTGATTGCAGGTTACTGTGAAAGTAATGTGTCTTTCCCAAGAACACAATGGGTTCGAGCCTTGGCTAGGGTCACTGCAGCTGGGGCTCAATCCTGGGCTGTTCGAACCAGAGTCCCGTGCACCAATTGTTAGGCCACTTGGGAGGCATGGTAGCCCAACGTTAGGACGTTTGAATGGCCCAGCTTCAAGCCCTGGCAAGGGCCACTGTGTGCCCAGTGTCATATGACAGTATGTGTATGGATGAAAGCTAGAAGATAGCACTAAACAGATGTACCAAAATGCAGTAAAAGAAAAATCCTTGGGGAAATCTGTAGCAAAACAAGGAAATGTACATTACAGCAGTTTGAGTCGAAAATGTTCTTCTAAAGTGAAGAACTATTCAGATTATCCAGGCACTGTTTAGGGTATCAGAGTGCTATAAAGGCTAACCAGAGAGTTATATGAAGGGATTTAGTTTTACCTGGTGATATTGAGGTACATTTAGGCTTGCTTACAAATTGATAGAGTGTGCTGTTCTACTTCGTTGGAGCTCAAGAGCTCAAGAGACATTGCCTCTTCTGCCATCAATGTCACATGTTGTACATTTATATGCTCATGTCGCTCTTGCAAGTTTTTCCAAGCAACTACATGTACAAGTGAATAGAGGGGGAAAGTTTCTAAAGAAACTGTGGTGCTGCGTCGGTGGGAAGTATAACAATATAATTTGGTTTTATCAACTGGGTTGATAATGTCAATTGGCCACCGTAAAGAGATTCAAGTGCTGACGTTTCGAGCGTTAGCCCGTTATGCCCACAAGTGGCATGATAATTTGTTTTAGTGGGTTCCTTCATTTTTCTTTTTTATCTCTTTCCTCTGACCACTACGAACTTCAAATGTGAAAAAGTCAATTTGAAATTTTACCCCCAAAGAGAATTC
>OX393562.1:35121960-35146960 GCA_947652115.1 Blastomussa wellsi
TGAAACTCCACCGAACTCAGCAAGCACATCTGGACCCTCAAAGACAACAACATCGAACACTTTATTTCCTGGCGCATCCTTTCATCACACTCGCCGTACAACAGCTCAAGTAAAAGATGTAACCTCTGCCTCAAAGAAAAATTCCTAATTATCTGCCGACCCGAACTATCATCACTAAACAAACGTAATGAACTCGTGTCTTCTTGCCGCCACAGAAACAAAGCCCTTCTACGGAACAATTAAACTGTAAAATCTCGCGCTGCATATATTATGTAAATGAAATTGTATATAAGCGATGGTAAAGAATATTCTCATTTAATCCCCTGATGAGTGGGCAACCACGAAACAGACTTGTAGGGATGACCTAGTAGTTCATTTGATTTTTTCTCCGAGAACATATATATATATATATATATAGATTTTGCTTTTGCTGATTCTTAACAATTTGAGAAAACGATCTAAATCACTGAAACTTCTAGTGTACGCAACTCCTCAAGAAAGATTTTGTTACTGAAAAAAAAATCAGAATTTCAACTCCAATCACAACCAAAAAATCAGACCTGAGCCCACGATACAATGGAAAACCATTACCTGGGCAACAGTCAACTTCAAAAACCATGTGATCTCAATGAGTCCTAACCTGAGCCCGCGATATGGTCATGTGATACTGGTCAGCGGATACCTTGTTTTGACAGCTGTCAATTGATCATAAAACTTCGGACTATCTGAAAAGACGTTGACTATACAGTTGTTTTGAAACTATATCTGCTACAACCTCGTCCCAGTCCTTTTTTGTGCGTACATACGTATGTGACATCCAAATTTTCCTGGCATGATAGGTATGGATGCTCTGCCTGTGTGCGCCTAAGGCACACAAGGGAGCTCCGCTATTAATCTTAGTTATAAAGATTTTTAACCTGAACCTAGAATTTACATATACCAGGCCTTACATGTTCATGTGGAGGCTGTAACTGATGTACAATGTACGTGTGGTATTACATTGTACTATTATCATTGTACTGCAAAATAATGTTCTGTAAGTGAATTTTGTTTTCCTGTTGTTGTTGAAAGGAAAGTTCTTTTGAGGAATCACCTGATGAGGAAAGCTCAGATGATGACAAAGAAGAAGTAAGTCTATTAAAAAGATACAACAATACATTATGTAATTTATTTTTAAAATCAATTTTACAATGTCTTTTACTTTCAATACAGTGTGCACATCATTTTCAATTGACATTTTTGGATCAAAGTTTCAAGCTACAAGACAAGACCGAAAGGTAGTATGGGTAGAACTAGAGGGCTGCTGCACTCACTGAATGCTAATTAACAATTAGACTTCAAGCCCAAGTTTCAGAGCTTCTGATAATTTGCGGGAAAAAAAGTCAAATTTTGCAGGATTTGCAGAGACAAATTCACGGAGAAAATGGCCGATTTCGCGGGAGTTTTCGAGGCAAATTTCGCTAAAAAGCAACAAGAAACATTCCAGAAAAAAAATACTGCAACATGTCAAATTCAGGGCAAGAAAGAAAACACGAAAGTTCATCCAAGACAGTTCTGAAGGAAACTGTTCTTGTTTCGAGCGACAAGAAAAACGTTGACCGGTTATCCTCCTTTTTGAGCTGCAGTTTAGAGCCAAAAACAGCGACGCAATAAATTTCTTTTCCGTCGTTGCTCTCTTGTGTTGCTATGCAGTTCCATTTGTGTTCCATTTGTATTACGTCCTCGATCGTGTCCTCCACGTACGAGTAAACATGTGCCTGCATTACTACAGACAGCAGTTTCCTTTCACACTCCGTATAGTGTCAACGAAAAGTCTTCATATTGTGGCCAGTGCCCAGTTTTTCTCAACATTAATCTAAGAACACCTGGTAGTTTTTGGTATGTTGTTTACTCGTGGCAGTTATGAAATTTCAAGACAAATTTACAAGTTCACGGCAAGTAAACAGCCCCAATAGTCAAGATAAGTTTCAAATATGTTGTACCAACATGTATTTGGTAGGATTTGTAGCGAATTTTGCGGTATTTCGCGTGTTTTTCTCAATTTCACGGGATTTCGCGGATATACCTGAATTTCGTGGGTCCGCGACCGCGCGAAATATCAGAAGCCCTGAAGTTTTGTCTAAGCGAGTTTGGAAAATTATTCTAGAATTCAGTGTGCATGGAAATGTGTGGTGTGAAGA
Organism: Blastomussa wellsi; assembly: GCA_947652115.1. Taxonomy (NCBI): domain Eukaryota; kingdom Metazoa; phylum Cnidaria; class Anthozoa; order Scleractinia; family Plerogyridae; genus Blastomussa; species Blastomussa wellsi. Next base: position 35,124,141 of record OX393562.1, read on the forward strand.
GAGAAAACAGAACCTACAAAATCAAAATTATTTGCCATTCCTTGTATATGTCATTAGTTTTCAGTGCATGCAGCAGCCTCTACCACTATACCTTTTGGTCTTGTCTTGCAGGTTGAAGAGAATTGTTGATCCAACAGCGTTAATGGAAATAGCTGCCTGCAAGCATGACTATGCATAGCAAAAATCCATATAATACGTCCACAATTGTCATGTACAACAATAAAGGTTTTAAAGGAAATTGAAGACTTTTCTAGCACTATGTACACTACAAAGATCATTAATAACATGGACAGATTATTTTGAAGGTCTCGACATCCCATGCTTAAATGAACAAGAACGAGAACACCTAGAAAAGGAGTTAACACTCTAGGAATCGAAAGATGCTTTAGCATCCTTTCGGACAATAGATCTCCCGGGGAAGATGGCTTCACAAAAGAATTCTACCAAACTTTTTCCGATCTTCTCTTTGTCCATTTCCCAGAGAAGAGGAACAATAACGCTAATTCCAAGAGAATATTAACCTGGTTGATTTAAAGAATTGGCGCCCCATAACTTTACTTAATGTTGACTATAAAATCATCTCGAAAGCTCTTGCTATGAGGCTAGAACAATTTCTACCAAAATTAATCCGCTCAGACCAAACTGGCTTTGTTCATGGAAGATACATCGGACAAAATATACATCTCTTGAACGACTTAATGGATTATATGGATGCCATGAAAATTCCAGGAATTCTCCTTTTTGTAGATTTTGAAAAGGCATTTGACACTTTAGAAGGGCTTTGGAAGCGTTTAAATTTTGGACAAAACTTCATCAAGTGGTTTACTATCCTATACAACAACGTACAAAGTTCAATTATGAATGGTGGATTCATGACTAATTATATAAACATATCAAGAGGAGTGCGGCAGGGATGCCCTCTCAACCCTTCCTTATTTATCCTTGCAGTGGAGATTTTGGCGCTCAAGGTACGCCAAAATCCTATTTGCAAAGGCATACATCTACCAAATGATGAAGAAGTTAAAATATCCCAATTTGCGGATGACACAACTGTCATAGCTAACAATACAGACTCCCTTAGAGTACATCTCCAAATTATTAAATCTTTTGGCGACACAGCTAAGCTAAATAAGAAGAAAACTAAGGCAATGTGGCTAGGTACAATGAAAAGCAGCAATGCCAAGATATTGGAATTTAACATCACAAAATGTCCAATCAAAGTCCTGGGAGCTTTCTTATCATATAATCAAGACAAGAATATAGAGGAGAATTTCATCAAACGAATTCGAAAAATGAGAATTAAACTAAACTTATGGCTTTCAAGAGATCTCACACTAAAATGGAAAATCCCTCCTAGCTAAAACCTTACGAATGTCTCAGCTAGTTTATGCGGCGTCTATGTTGTCTGTCCCCAAAACAGTGATTACAAATGTCCAAACGGAACTTTGTTCATTCTTGTGGAAAAATAGGAACAATGGTAAAGAGCTTGCATCTTGCTTGGATAAAGATATTTTTTACTAATTGAAATGACTCCAAACTATTACTTCTCTTCCTATGGTGGCTTGCAGTTCCTTCTTAGATGTAACTACAATGTTGATTATATTAGCAAAGGTCTACCCTCCTTTTATCGAGAACTTCTACAGTACTTTCGAGAATTTAAAAATATAACTAAGTTGTTCCCGTATGATGAATTTCTACTATGGAACAATGAGAAAATACATGTAACCATTGAAAATAACATGGTATTTTGGAGATCCTGGTTTAGTAACAAGGTATGTTTTGTGCAGGATATTCTTAATGCAGATGGAAACTTCTTAACCTTTGAAGAATTCCAAAATCAATTTAACTTAAACACTAATTATCTTCATTATTTTCAACTGCTGGCAGCTATACCATCTGACTTAAAAAGGAAAGCCAAGGCTTCTAAAACTCCCTCACATGAACTATTGGACTCGCATGTGATATTCTCTTCAACGAGTACTGCTCCCATGGATCTAACTAAAATTTGCTGCAAAGACTTCTATAAAATATTAAATGAAAGTGCTACCATGGAACCAACTGGCATTAAAAACTGGAAAATCAACTATCCGAACTCATTTACAAACTGGAAAGTTAAATTCTCATTTATCTACCAATCAACTAGGGATAATAAATTACGAGATTTCTCATTCAGGTTCCTACACAAGATATTAACAACTAAAAAAGAACTTTTTAAATTCCGAATTGCAAATGATGATTCATGTATCTTCTGTGCAAATTCAGATTCCATAGAGCATGCATTCCTTGACTGTACTACTACATCATCATTTTACTCCGAGGCCTTAGTGTGGTTTAATCGAGTAAATATCTGCAATATCACGCTTTCTAATGCACAAATAACCTTTAACGATATTCCTCTCATCGAACAACTAACTTATCATCAAATCCACAGATTACACTTTTTCATCATTTTACTGAAACAATATATTTATTCTTGTAAATGCCTCGAAAAGAAACCAATCCAAAATGAATTCCAAAACAAAGCAATCTTACAGTGGAAAGTAGAAAATGCTGCTCTTCTTTAACTTTAACCTTCCGCAAGTTAATACGTACGTGTAATTGTATTTGCTAACTGAATAATAATAAAAATGTAGATAACTAAGTAATAATAGAACAATTTCAGTCATTTGTAGATACCTGTATTTGTTTGTTTATATCTTCTTGTTTGTTGTACATATCTTTATTTTGTTATAATTTCTTAATATTGTAATATTAAGTTTTGAAATAAATTTCTATTAAAAAAATGTACAACAATAAAGGCAACAGTAATTTATGAAAACTTGTTGTGTCGCGTTCCCAGCACGGCAGACACGGGGTGCAGCGTAATTGGGTTCGCCAGGTCAACCACAGTGAAGGACAGGACGGACAGTAGATTCTTTAAGACGTTTATTGGACTTAATTGGGAATCAGGCTAGCCGACCTGTTACAACACTTGCGGTGAAAACTAAAAAGGGAACGCACGATTGTCTAAGCTAAAGAAACGAGCTAAATTACAAATTTGTCGACAGAAAACACAAGGAAAGAAAAACTAATAGAAACTGAATGATCGAAACTTACGTCTGATCTTGACTCCGGGGGTGAGAAAACTCCAAGTTGTGAAAAACTCCGAAAGACTCTTATAAACTCCTCTTTACTCCAGGGACAACTCCTTAAACTGAAATGTTCGCGTGGAAAAAGACCTAATATACTTCTATGACGTAAAGGAAACTGAATTGAAACAACTCTTTGTGCGGCTAGCCAAAAAAGGATATTTATAATCACGCAATCAAAACGAAACAAAGCTACATTTTAACAAAACAAAAGAGTTATTGAATGTTTCTAAGCGTTCTTTGTACAGCAACGTGACACTCCTCGCCCAAGGATCGTGATCCTTGCTCCCATGACTCCTCCTACTTCTCGGCCGGGTCGGATAAAGGACTGGAACAGAATGCCTAAGAGCAGGACTTGTTGTCGTCATCAGCGCCGGCGGGGATTAGAACAACAAGTTCCTTAACGGGACGTAGAAAGACCTTTTTCTTGCCTTCTCGTATTATCTCTACTCGGGCCTTCCTCACTTGACCGTCTTCGCTCTTTGTGGCCTCTGTTACTCTGCCTATGGGCCAGTCATTGCGGTGGGCTCCCTCCTCTTTCATCAGAACCACGTCTCCATTGGCTAAGTTTCGTTTGGAATACGACCATTTCCTTCTGGGCTGCATGTTCTGCAAGTATTCTCGCCTCCATCGTAACCAGAACTGGTCGGCGAGGTATTGTACCCTCCTCCAGCGACGGCGGGCGTACAGGTCGGTTGGAACAGAAACTCCAGGCGGTGTGCCAGCTGGGCGTGCTTTCATTGTTAAAAGCATGGAAGGCGAGAGTGGTTGCGGCTCGTCCGCGTCGGTAGGTACCGAAGCTATAGGACGGGCGTTGACGATCGACGTCACTTCTGCCATTAGGGTCACGAGAAGTTCGTGTGTTAATTGGGCGCTTCCGAGTTCGGCGAACATGGCGTCCAGTACGCGGCGGATTGTCCCTATTTGACGTTCCCATGCTCCTCCAAAGTGTGAGGCGTGTGGCGGGTTGAACAGCCATTCGCAGCCTTGCTTGTGAACGTATCTCTCCACTTTATGTTGATCCAGCTCTGCCATCGCATTATCTAGCTCCGCTTTTGCTCCGATAAAATTTGTTCCTCTGTCGCACCTCAGAAGGGATGCGGTTCCGCGGAGGGCGAAAAATCTTCTTAAGGCGCAGATAAACGAACTCGTATCCATGGACTCTATCACCTCGATGTGGATAGCTCTGCTGCTTAAGCAGGTGAATACGACTCCCCACCGTTTTGAGTTGGCAACTCCTCCGCGTGTTCTCCTTGTTCGTACCTGCCAAGGTCCGAAGACATCAAAGCCTACGTTGGTGAAGGGCGGGGCGACTTCAGTCCTGTCAGCAGGTAAGTCGGCCATGAGTTGATCTAAGAATGGCCCTCTAAGCTTCTTGCAGACGACGCACTTGCTTAATTCTTTGGCTACTGCCCTGTGGCCTCCGATGAGCCAGTAACCGGCCTGTCGAATTGCTCCATGTGTGATCTGACGTCCTTGATGGTGGACTTCGTTATGGTGGTGACGTACTATCAAATTGGCAACATGATGGTTCTTGGGTAGGAGCGCAGGATGCTTCTCTCCGTACTCCAGTTGTGCTCACCGTAGACGGCCTCCTACGCGCACAATACCATTAGAATCAACAAATGGGTCTAGCTGATAAAGTGGCGATCCTCTTAAAGCACGTTTCTTCTCTTCGTTCTCTTTACGACTTGTCTTTGCTGGTTCGGTACCGATGTGGAGCGTAGAGCTCAGCTCAGGACTGAAAGTATCGAACTGAACGGTACGGACTATAACTGACATCGCTTGCTGAAGTTCCCTTGCTGTGGGGTTCCTCAGACGCGTTGCGTTTTTCGTGTTCCCTGGTCTTTGACCCTTGCTTTCCTGGGCTACGTTCTTTCTCCGCTTAAATTCTTTGATGAGAACAATCAGGTTGGCGATGGCGCGTTGCAGCGAGTGGAGCCTTGAGAAACGTGAGAACCTTTCAGCTCCAAGACCACAGCGTTTGCTTGATTGTGTGGCGAAGGCTACGACTTCTTTACGTACTTCTGGGTCGCCTTCGTTTAATGGTATTTTCTCCTGTCTTTCCTTTCGTGAACTAGACGTTGCTTTTAGGAACTGTGGACCGGTCAACCAGTCTGATTCTGCAAGTCTCTGTGCATTCAAGGGACGTGTAGCGAGGTCTGCAGGGTTCTCGCTTGTGTCAACGTAGGTCCACTGCTCTGGACTTGAGATCTTGCGAATTAGCTGGACGCGGTTTGCGACGTCAACATAAAATCTGCGGCTTTCGTTCTGGATGTATCCGAGGACGACTTTCGAGTCAGTATAGAAGGTCACTTCATCAATCTCCATGTCTAACTCCCTGATGATCTTGTCGACCGCTTGTGCTGCTAGTACAGCGGCGCACAGTTCCAGGCGGGGAATGCTAGTGATCTGGACGGGTGCTACTCTAGACTGACCGTAGACTAGGGCTGTGCAGTTTTCTCCTCTGTCGTTAACTTGGCGCAGGTAAACAGCAGCTCCGATTGCATCCTCGCTTGCATCTGAGAAGGCATGAATCTCTCTCCTGACAACTGTGCCAAATCCTGGCGGGTAGTAGCAACGGGGAACTGATACTTTCTCCAAATCAGCCAATGAGTTGCGCCAACGCTGCCACTGTGTCAGGAGGGCGTCTGGCAGGATGTCATCCCATCCCAAAGGCTTGTTGTTTTTACTCTTGCCCATCATAACTAATTTCTGAAGCAACAGTCTCCCTTCCAGTAGTACTGGGACAGCCAGGCCTAGCGGGTCATAGATAGAGTTTACGATGGATAGTACGCCCCTTCTCGTGAACGGCTTGTCAGGCAAGGTTACTTGAAAGGTGAAGCTGTCATTCTTTAAATCCCAGAATACTCCTAGCGAATGCTGTGCTGGCAAGCTGTCGCGGTGTAGGTCCAGGTCGCGTACTCCTTTCCCCCTATCTTCCACTGGGAAGGCCTCCATCACTTCGATTGAATTCGAGACGATTTTATGTAATCTCAAATTCGCTTTGCGAAGCATCGCTTGGGTTGCTGTTACGAGTGCGATGGCTTGTTTTTCTGTGGGTAATGACGCCAAGCCGTCGTCGACATAGAAATTGCGGTGAACGAATTTCTTGGCCTCCTCTCCAAACTCCTCCTCGCCGTCAGCGGCTGTCTTTCTGAGTCCGAACGTAGCCACGGCTGGACTGGGGCCGTTACCAAAGAGGTGTACGTTCATTCGATACTCCATTGTCGGCCTTCCAGGTTTGTTGTCCTCAAACCACAGGAAGCGTAGAAAATCTCTGTGATTGGGATCCACATGAAAGGAGTGGAACATCTGCTCAATATCGCACATGATAGCGTTTGTCTCCCTCCTGAAGCGAATAAGTACTCCCAAGAGGCTGTTCATCAGGTCTGGGCCGGGGAGTAGCTCCTTATTTAGGGATACGTCTGAGTATTCGGCGGACGAATCGAACACCACTCGTATCTGTGTTGGTTTCTTGGGGTGATAGACACCGAAATGCGGAAGGTACCAGACCTTCCCGGACTGGAACTTCGCTTTGATATGCTCTAAAGGGACTGGAGAGGCGTGGCCCTTGTCGAGGATCTTCTGCATGAACTCAAAGTAGTCCTTCTCCATTTGAGGCTTTCTTCGTAGGGTACGAATCAGGCCGTTCAAGCGGTTTACTGCTTGACTCCGGTTGTTTGGCATCTTAATATCCTTGTGGCGGAAGGGAAGTGGCATCTCCCAGTTTCCGTCATCGTTCTTGTGAATATTCGCTTCCATTATCTCCAGAAATCTCCGATCTTCACAGGACAGGCTGACGTCATTGTCTTCTCGAGTGGTTCGGAAGATGTCGCTTTCTGCACCTTGATCCCGCTCAGTGAAGCTCTCCTTGACTCGTAACTGGTTGGGGCATGGGACGAGCTCGTAACGCTGCGGTTCTACCATTCTTTTCTTTGAGCTAGTGAGGCAGGTCGATAGGAGACTGGTACGGCGGACGAGCACGTGCGTGGGGCCTCCAACAAGATCTAAGCACATCTGGCCGATTATTGTCCAGCCCAAAGAAAGCTTTTGTGCCCAGGGGGTTCCTTTAGGTCCGTTCCTAAATTCTCGAACTTTAAGAAGTTCTGGGGCGTCTCTTCCAATAAGGAGATGGATGTCAGCAGTCTCATCGAGGGGTGGGATTTCATTGGCGATGTCCTGAAGGTGTGGGAATCTCCTCGCCATCTCCGATGTTGGGACCTCACGTTTGTCCTGCGGGATGTTGCTGCACTCGATGAGTGTAGGCAGGTCTGCTGCCGCTCCGCCCATGGACTGTATAACGACATCCGTCACGCGACGTCCGTACTTGGTCTCCTTTGCGCCGCTGCATGTGGTAAGAAAGTACTTTTCTTCTGGTCCGCTAGCTCCTAGCTCATCAGCAAGTTCGGTGCTGATTAGGGAAGAATTGCTTTGTTCATCTATTATTGCGTAAACTCGAAGGACAGTGTGCGGCTTCTCCTTATTAAAGACGTCGACTAAAAGCAGTTTGCTACACGAGATACCGCCCTCCATAGCGTTACACGTCGACGTGCATTTTGAGTCAACTGCTTCTCCACTCCGGGTAGAAGGCCTTGTCCTCTCTCTATGGAGGAGAGATGGGTGCCGTTTGTCCTTGCAAATGGTGCACTCTATGTTCTCCTTGCAGTCACTGGCCGTGTGTCCCTTCGATAGGCAGCGATAACAGAGTCCGGCAGCAAGAAGCCATTCGGTCCTCTCTTCGAGAGATTTCGCACGGAATGCTAGGCACTCCTCCAAGGTGTGCCCGTTTAGGTCGTGGAAGGGGCATCGTTTTGCTTTACCTCCCTCTTTCTTTGGTGGCGGGTCAGGTTGGATTGCAGGAGGCTGCGCGTCCGTTTTGAACGCTCGGTTACTCTTCTCTTTCTCTCTTCGGTTTGGCGGTGTAGGGGTGGCTGGCGTCCGTTTATTGGTCACGAGGATGTTCGGATTGTTTTTAATCCTTGCTTGATCCTGAACGACTTTAGAAAAGATGTGAAAACCAGGGTACACTCCTCCGTTTTTCTCCGTGTGTTTAGTGATTTCTTTTTCCCATTTTTGTCGTAACGATAGAGGCAGCTTTTCAGCAATCGGTTGTATTGCATTAGGAAAGTTTAGGCATGCGAGGCCGGGTAAATAGCTCATTTGGCTCTCCACGTCCGCGCAAAGGTCGGCGAACTCTTGTAGTTTTGTGTTTTCTCCGTCATTAAATGCGGCTGTTTTGTTCATACGTTCTAATAGCACCTTTGTTATCGCGGCCGCGCTTCCGAAGCGTCTCTCCAACTCAGCCCATAGACTGCTCAATAGCCTGCTGGGGTCATGCTGTTTTCGTTTCCGGTAATTGTCGACAAGTTTTTGAGCCTCGCCGCTGGTAAATCTGCGCAGATAATTGACCTCCTGAACAGGCAAAACGTTGGTGTCCGATATCATGGCCTTGAACGCGGCTTTCCAGGGATGAAAGAGCGTGGGATCTCCATTGAACGTGTCGGGATGGCACTTCGGGAGGTTTTGCCTCGCTAATCCGGCAACTATCTGTTCATTGACGGAGGTTAATGTTTCTATTAATTGGCTTCCGGTGATGTTAATTGGGGTAGAGGCGATAAAAGACCGACTAAATGCTTGTTGAGCGATAGGATTGTTTTCTCCATTGTTCTCCGGCTGACTCGCGGCGGCACGTGATTTTGCAGGCGGCTTTTCGGGCATTCTCACTTTATTAAAAGGGGTTTTTTGTTTTGTGAAATCGGCTCCCAGCTGGGGGGTTTCCGGTGACGTCGAGTTGAGCCAAGTGAATGTTCGTTCTTCGCTTTTGGCGTTTGGTATACCAGCAATTTCGATCTTATCGCCCGTATCTTCCTCTTCTATCGCCTGCTCGATAGCTTTTAGCTTCGCGTCGGCAATCGCGATCTTTCTCTCGGCGGCGAGGAACGCCAGTTCCTTTTCGTGATTTGCCCGCTCCTGTTCGCGCGTTCGCTCAATCTCGGCTTCGAGTTTCCTGCGCTCGTGTTCCTTTTCGGCGATACGCCTTTCAAATTCCGCGCTTTCTCTTGCTGCTGCTGCTTCAGCGAGCGCTTTCATTTTGGCCGCACTGCTTGCAGTAGATGCGCGTGATGAGATTTTACTGCGGTTAGAATGATAAGATAGACGCGATCTTGTCTCCAACAATTTGTCGGATTGTCTACTCTTTATTTCTTCTACTAGTTTGTAAGCTTGGTCGAGAGTTAGGCTCTCGCTAGTTAGAAGTGGCTCTTCGTCTCCAAGGTATTTGTTTTTGTCTTGCGTGTAAAGGTTTCGCAATTCTCCTATTTTAGCCTTCAGCTCTTCAGATACTCCTCGCAGATCACGCAAGACAATTTCGAAATCTGCTCCTTCGCTAAGCTCCTCAGCAGATTGCATCGTCTCTTTCAGCAATTTATGCACGCAATCTATCTCGCTACGTTTCTCATCGGCGGCGTTCTCTAACGCCTTTCTATACAAAGTTCTTGCTCTTTTCTGATCGGGATCACCATCAACGATTTCCTGGTGTATTGGAGGTTCTCCTTTGTTTGCTCCATTCATGATCGGGACCGTTTACTTATCTTTACGATACGGCTTACCTCGATCTGTTCTTTGACTCCTTAGTATCTGACGATCAGACTTTTCACTGTCGCGTTCCCAGCACGGCAGACACGGGGTGCAGCGTAATTGGGTTCGCCAGGTCAACCACAGTGAAGGACAGGACGGACAGTAGATTCTTTAAGACGTTTATTGGACTTAATTGGGAATCAGGCTAGCCGACCTGTTACAACACTTGCGGTGAAAACTAAAAAGGGAACGCACGATTGTCTAAGCTAAAGAAACGAGCTAAATTACAAATTTGTCGACAGAAAACACAAGGAAAGAAAAACTAATAGAAACTGAATGATCGAAACTTACGTCTGATCTTGACTCCGGGGGTGAGAAAACTCCAAGTTGTGAAAAACTCCGAAAGACTCTTATAAACTCCTCTTTACTCCAGGGACAACTCCTTAAACTGAAATGTTCGCGTGGAAAAAGACCTAATATACTTCTATGACGTAAAGGAAACTGAATTGAAACAACTCTTTGTGCGGCTAGCCAAAAAAGGATATTTATAATCACGCAATCAAAACGAAACAAAGCTACATTTTAACAAAACAAAAGAGTTATTGAATGTTTCTAAGCGTTCTTTGTACAGCAACGTGACATGTTGAGATAACTGTAAACTTGCTCTTCAACTGTAGGATGCAAACTACCAGGTGGCACCAACTGTCTACAGTGTAGCTGGACAGTTTATTTAAAGTTAGATAAAAATCAGGGATTTCAAAATGTTTTGAAGTAAATGTCATCAACTGGTAGAATAGGCGGCTGTTATAAGTGAGCGTTTTGGTCACAAGCTGATTGCTATGACCAGAGTAGCCAGCGGCATACACCTAATAGTCAAGTAGCCAGTGGAACTCCGGCACCTGCTGCCTTGTTTTGAAATCCCTGTAAAATGGCTGAGAATTGGCATGCAGCAGTTGTTCAGAGGTGTCTGTTGCAAGAGAGTGTTAACACTGTGATTGCTGAAACATGCACAGCCAAGATTTTCCTGTAATATCAACTGTCATTAGGTCATTATTAATTTTTGGATTGATTCTGTGTGTTTCTTGTAGGAATATAAACCTGCTCCCAAGAAGAGATTGTCTTCCAAAGAATCTGGAAAGAAAAGGAAGTCATCAAAGGCTGTTAGTGACAGTAGCAGTAGTGATGATGAAGACCAGGCTGATGAAGAAGTAATCATACTTAAGATGTTTAAATTCTACAATGTACCCCAACACAAGTACCCCAAGACCAGTAGTGTAGGGTCTGTCTATCTAGTCATCTCAATTTGTTCCACTGCCTCCCAATAATACTGTGTTATAATAATGTTAAGAAGTACTACATACATGCACACTTTAGTCTTTACGATAATTAATGAGAACATTGCAACTCACAAGTTCTGGAAAAGCCTTTTCATTGCTGCACAACTTTGAACTTTGTGTTTTTCATTTACCAAATGAATTTAACTTACCCATTTATCACTGCAGCTATTAGGGAGCTATGCTGCTCCTACAGTTCATTTCTCTTTTTCATTGATACTTTGCCATTTTTGGTAAATCAGCAATTCATGTCTGATGGAATAGTATAAAACATTTCTTTAAAATTCCTATTTGTGTGAATATTTCATTACAAGCAATTCTCTACAATCGCCCGTTATAATTTTCTGCATCTTACGGCACTCATTAGTAGCAGTTGACTTATGTAAATTTGTTCTGTGACAAACATATCAAAAAGTGATATATATATTTTTAAAAAGTTATTATTTTTAGAATTGATTTACATAAAGATTTAGTTGTTATGGTACGATCATGGTATTCAACATGCCTCTTGTTTATTTTCCATCATTTTCTTCAATTTGTATCATCACTCTAGGACGACAGTGACAGTGACAGCGACGAACCAAAGAAGAAGAAAGCAAAAACAAAACCAGAACCAGAAGAGAAGGCAGAGAGCCAGCAGACAAAAGAAGAAGGAAAAAAGAAGAAAGAGGAAGACAAAAATAAACAGGAAGATGAAGAAAAAAGCAAGAAGAAGGACGAGGCTGAACGGAAAAAGCAAGAAAAACTACAAAAACTTCAAGAAAAAAAGTAGGAGAATTTTGGGTTTCTAAAGTTACACTCAACATGTTTGCAATATTTAAAAATAATTATTATCCTATTATTATTATCCTATTATTTGTTGTAATTATTATCCTATTATTGTTTTATTATTCAACAAACTGTCAATGGAGTGTATTTTACAGCTAGGAAAGCTGTCTTATGTGGCGCTTTGCAAGACTTGGGCTGAATCGTCATAGCTAATAAGTTTATCACAGGATATCTGTCATGTTGATTAGAAATTGCTTCATGGCACATACCTCTAATATATTGGTAGGGTGGAAAATTTGTTGAATAATAAAATGTCCTATTTACCAAGCCTCATTTATGCAAGTTATTTGCAACCCTCTACCACCTTCCTGCTCTTTTCACTTGGTATTCTTTTTATCTGTGTTGCTTTGGAAAATCTTACGTCGTGCATGTACAGTAGATGTAAACTTTCAAATTTGCACTAAATCAAGGCTTTTCACTTCACACTCTCCAGTCTGACATAGTTGTGCATAAGGAATATCGAGGGATGACTTGTATAATTAAGTCTTATAACAGGGTTAAAGTAATTTCTTGGGAATTGGTAGACTGTAGTTAACAGACTGTACTTAAATTCTAATTAAGTTTCTGAAGCGTATTGTCACCAGGAGCACTGCTTCTTTCCTTGGAAATGACATGTATGTGCAGCTCCATGTAATTAGTCTCACATTGCACTAACAATTTCATTCTCCTGTAACCATTTGTACTCCTTCGTGGAGACAAATGCTGTCAATTGAAATGTTGTCCAAGAATGCTTAAAAGGAGTACAATACACTAACCATTATGCCACAAGCTAAACAAAGCTTAACTGTTCTTATATCTCCATTGTGGTGTGTTCATGGTCTGATTTCTGTTTGTGTCCTGGATGTCAAAACATAACCACAAGTTTATGAGACACATTTCCTTGAACTAAGACCTTGTAATTAAAATTAGTTGTACATGTTGTTTATTGTTGCCATGCATTAAGCTACAAGACAACTGTCTCCAGGCATGCCTTTGAAACAGAGGAAAACACAAACGATTGCTGTGCTTTCAATAAGCACTGACAGCTGACAAAAAATGTTGACTACTTCACTCTACTTTGCTAAGAAACATTGGCTACTTTTTCCTAAATTTGTTCAAGAAAGAAAGATTCTTAAAAAAAGCAAGCAGCTACTGTACTCAAACCGGCTGCCTACACGTTTGTACTTCAAATTTTATTGAAACCCCTGAATTGTTTTGTTGGCACTGTTTCAGAGCAATGTTGAAAGAAAAGAAGAAAAAAGAAAAACTTGAACAGAGGAAAGCAGAAAAACTAGCTGCTGAGAAAGCTAAAGTGCAGGAGAAAGAAAAGGAAAAGCAAAGAGAGAAACAGGAACGGGAGAGAGAAAAGGAGAAGTTACGAGCCAGGCAAGAAAGGGAGAGAGAAAAAGCACGGGAACGAGCAGAGAGGGAAAAGCAGAAAGAGGAAGAAAGAAGAGAACGGGAAAGAAGAAAATGTGAGTACTAAAACAGTTTTTGTTTGGAATGTAGAGTACTGAATATATGGTAAGGTAAAAGTATATCTGTACGAGCCTACATGTACTAGCCCGTAAGGCTGGAGTTTATCCTAGTTTCTGTACCATTAAGCAAGTAGGAGTATTTCCACTCTCCCCTGGATGGGATGCTGGTCCATTGTAGGGTTTTTTTATTTATTACAATTTAATGGCATAAAAGAAGTTTGCCAGGACCCATCTGACTATACACCTGGGTCTCCACCCAAGAGTGGAGTTAATGTCTTGCCCAAGAACAACGCAGTTCCCAAGCCAGGGCTTGAACTCGGATCGTTCATGTTCATTTTTCTGTTGTTGCAAACTGTTGCCGATATAAAGCATAAAATACTTGTGTATTTAACAATAATTAAACTCATCACCAACAGATGAGTTTGGGGAAAGTGCCTGAAATTCCTGTGGGAGCCACCCCAAGCGTGAACAGTAACCATGACAACCCTGTGAGCGGCAACCACCACAACACTGTCACACTGAGCAACAACTCAGTGGAAAGGAATCATCAAGCTACCCATACTTACCACAAGGGATGGGAGGGACGGGAGCAAAAGCAATCGCTGTCCCAGCTAGCGAAAGCTAACGCAAGCAAGTGACTTGACCTCAGCATGAGACCTGTAAAAATACTGAGCCCCTGCAAAGCCTTGGGCACCCCGGATTCACGCACGACACCGCTGGCCAGCATTGTGTCAAGTTTAACCTCGCTTAAATTACATTAATTTTTTAGCCACATTATACTTCCATGAGTGCACGTTGGATATGAGATTTATTTATTTATTTATTTATTTATTGTTATTATTATTTACATAAACAAAAAATTACAATACTAGTATTACGGAAATAACGATTTTTTTTCCTTTTAACTGCTAATCGTACATAAGCTAAGTTTACAAACATCTTACAACACAGACAAAAAAGAATGGAACGGTCGACTGGCACATTCTAAAACCAAAAACTAAATACGTAAAGGGGCTAGAGCGCATGAAGTTGTCCATTTGGATCTAAATTTCGACAAAGTATTATTTTGGAAAGCGATTCTGCTTTCACAAAGGATTGTATCTTGAAGAATCAAATAGAAAGGTTTGAAGATTGGAGGACTGTTTTGAGGCCACGCTGTGGCCTCATGTGGTGTTTAGCTATTAGTGGTGTTTAGCGTTGTTTAGCGTTGGATATGAGATGGTAGATAGCCAACGAGGTGCCTGTGCAGGTTTTTGCGTTGAAGAACAAAGAGCTTGTAGACAGTCTCAGTCGTTTGTAATGCTCTTCCTTAGGCCCTAGAGCAACTAGAATTTTAACGTAAGCTACCATGTTCTAAGAATGTTGCATTATTCACTTTTTTCTTTTAGCTACACCACCTACCGTGGAACAGATATTGGACAAACTGAATTATGAACTTGTGATGTCGCTTACGGTTGAGGCTCCTGTACGTAAAAGTGATTATTTTGTTATCAGGCAGAGGCCGCCATTATTTTACATGTATTCAATATTCGTTACAAGGCAAGAATTTATTTTCCATGTTTCATCTACTGCTGTTAACAGTGCGTGCTGCTCATAAACTAATCTTTGAGGCCAGAATAAATTGGCGTAGTTGGCCAAGAGTGCGGCTGTAGTTCAGTGGTTAGAGCATCCAACTACTATACCGGTCATGGCTCATTCACGATCATGGTAACCGAAAATTCTATAGTTCTCATAGTCTTTGTAATCAAGTCGATCACGGTGTTTGCCTCACTTTTGGATCTTAATTATTTTTGTTTTACCCCAGGACGTTCCTCGTTGTTTAAAAATTATCACTCAAATCTCAGAGATGGAAATTAACCCAGATATTATCAAGAAGAACCCTGACATTGTTCAAACTATCAAAAAGGTAAGCAGTGACGTGCTCTATGTTCTTTCATTCCCTTCTACTTTTCCTATTCTATCGATCGTGAAACGGTCGTGTCTTCTGCTTTGAACAGTGAACCCTTGTAGCACTGGGCTTACAAGGAGAGCCTCTGTTGAAACTTGATGTATTGCTTACCATGCCCGTTAGCTAATTAATATTAAGTGTTCACAGCTCATTACATTTATTTCGATATTCATTTCTGTTAATTAAATCACAAAACTGTATTCGATTTACAACTTTTGATAGTCGTTGGAAGATTACTCCAGATCTAACTGCCTATGCATTTTATGGAATGTTTTTTTTTGGAATTCTTCGATACTAAATCAATATGAATCTTATCTGATGATTTTGTATTATGTGTGTGTAAGTCCTTGTTCAGGGTAACGTCTAGCTTTGAACGATAATACAAAAACTGACGACAAACAGCAATATTAATACTGAATGCCCCAGACACAAAAATTGTGTCCGCAACAAATGTTTCCGCGCTCAACAAATCGTCATGAGCAACAATGTATCCGCAACAAATTACAATGTGTCCTCGTTTGCCACTGCCTAAAGATACATTCCTTTCTACAGAGTTTTTCCTTTTTATCTTCAATTTCTTTGAAAACGTTTTTATTTTATAATGAAGATATTTTTTTACAAACATTGTTTTTGTTATTTAAATTGCCATCATTTTAAACAATAGAGCTTTTTGTTTCTCAGCCAATTGTTTTCTAGTTGGCTCATTAATAGCAATGTTTGGCATCACTGATATCTTCGTTGGTACAAAGTTTAGCTACCTGAAAGTATAGCCGGGCTTCTAGAACCAAGAGATATGAGCCTCGTCGATTCTGGAACTTTGCTCTGTTTGCTGTCAGTAACATTTGCCCTCCTGATAAAGAAATAATCATTACTAACGTAATCTAAATTTGCCTCCAGATTCGAAACTACAAGCAGAATTCTAAGGTGCGAGAAAAAGCGAACCAGCTGTACACGCAGTTCAAGGGTTTGTTTACAGTCTCTGGATCTGGTGAGTGAAGTTGCGTGTTTCCTGATAGCTGGTGGGACCCAAAAGAAATACTTGCACTTGAGAGATCCCTTTACATATCATTATCCATACCAGTTGCTATAATTGAGACTAGTGCCGTGATTGAAGCTGTACTCCAAGAGTACAAGATAAGAATCTAGGCGTTCCTTCAGTAATATTTTGATCCACATTTGTGAGCCAAGTTATAGAATGATGATTTGATTATAAGGTTATTTTGTAATAGTTACTCGATACCTTGACTTGTTCACTACGCAAGCCGTTGTCTTTATTACGAAAGTGCCAAAATAGCTCACTTTCAAAATCACGTGGTTTTTATTTTATCACGTCCAATTGTATCGCGGGCCCATATTGGAAGGACAATTCTTTCCTTGTAGGTAGTTTTCTAGCTTTATAATCTGGTTTACTCCACGGAAATATTGTCGGCAATTACCTGAGATGCTTTTCTTTCCTCCTTTAAATTCGTGTATGAGACGATTGCAGTTTTAATGTTTTGTTGCGGATTAATCTTATTTATCCCTTTTGAAGAGATTATCTTTAGGAATGCGATAATACGATCGGTTCGAATTTTTCTTGGAATAGTTATTGCGCAGCGGAACACAGCGGTTATAATGAGAAGGCATACCTGCTACGCAAGGTAAAATTAATTCACCACGAAAGCTGCAATTTTGAATTGTGTCCTTCCAATGCGAGCCTTCACTACTTTCAGTCCCCGGCAACCAAAAATGTCACGTGATTTTGAAAGTGAGCTATTGCGTTAAACTTAGAATATTTAGACCACAAAACAGAATCCAAAGCATGGCTATGAAAAAAAATTATCAGACATGATAAGAAACCAGCTGAAATTTGCTAGCCTGTGTAGCCGGCGGGATTTGAGGGTGCGAGCTACTCACTCAGCATTTGCGGGCGAAACCCGCGAGGCCAAGCGGCGAAGCCGCGCGAGTGCAAATTTCCCACTCGACTCCTCACCAATCTCCTCACGGCTTTACCGCTGCAACGACGGCCTCCCCAAGAGCAAAAGCACTTCGCCGCGAATCCCGCCAGCTTCGTAGGCTAAAATTTGTCGATTTAGGCTTGTTTGCTCCCTTACAAATCATGTGCCTAATTTACATTACAATGTGAACACAAACGTGGCTGCTATCGTGAATAAGGTCCATTTGTGCGCTAGACTCCGGATCAGGCGGTCCGTGTCTAGGCTCTGGACCTGCCTCGTCCCCAGACATCGCTCCCAGGTTGTACTGGGTGCTCTTTGTGTTTTGGGGGTTGTTATTTGCTTCATGCTACTTGTAAATGGGAAGAGGTTATAATAAAGTCTTCAAGTCCTCAGCTTCTACGCTCGCATTTGAAAGATCAACTTGATGGGAGGAACAATTTTATGATTACCGCTTTGGTTAGACCAGTTCGGGACTGTTGGCGTGTGATGTAGCGGTCGTTAAAACGTTCCTTATTGTGCATATTACTGTATAGAACAAGGCTTCTTGCTTTTTTATGATTGTTGTTTTGGCAGGAGTAATTTTGAGCGGACAAGGATATCCTTTAGTGATTTTTCCTTCCTTAATGCTACAATCGGTTAGTTTTTTAAGCTCATGATTGCAAGACCGGTTTCGGATTCCTAAAGAGGGATCCTTTGTCAGTTGCTAAAGCTTGTTTCTAAAGAGCTCTGAGGCGAGCTAGTAACAAGTGCCGATGAGAGATTCAACTTTTATAGTATCCTGCAGTCGGTAACAGGGTTGATCTATTGTTTATGTTACTGTAATTATGCAGATTGGCGGTTTTTACACGCTGTGTGGACTCAAATCACTCGAATTAGCTGAGTGAAAATGATTTTGTGTGTGTAGCTAGTTGACCAGAAAAGGGCTGTTGGATAGTCTTGAAAACCCGTTAGCTTTGTTCAGCGTAGAGATTCGCCAGGGCGATTAATCTTACCCCTAGGTTCGAGTGCAGACTTGCCCTTACTTCAATGTAATATTTTTCCTTTATGATTTGATTTAGTACTCAAATGCTGATTTACCTTTGATGCTCAAGGGTGGGCGCTATTTGGAGAGAGGGTACTCTTTAGGGACTGGGTGGACATTATTTTCTTTGGATACTGCAACATAAACGTACCATAATATATGTATAGAGGGGGTAAGTTTCTAAAGAAACTGTGGTGCTGCGTAGGTGGGAAGTATAACAATATAATTTTGTTTTATCCACTATGTTGATAATGTGAATTGGCCACCGTAAAGATATTCAAGAGCTGACGTCTCGATTCGCTCCGACGAAGGGCTAACGCTCGAAACATCAGCTCTTGAATCTCTTTACGGTGGCCAATTTACTTTATCAACCTAGTTGACAAAACAAAATTATATCATAATATATGTATGTTTAAGGAGATTGCGCTTTTTGCCTTTAAGTTTCAGAATCTCCTGCGAATGTACCTCCAACAGGTAGTTCAAATAATAAAAGTTCTGCTCGTGATATGTCGTCTGTAGATGGCAACGAAAGAACAAATGCGATGGAAGCAGAAGTCACAAGTAAACTCGAGGTACCAGGAGAAAAATCCATAGAACCCCACTCCATCCCTACTGAGAACGGCAGTGATCATCTTGTCCCCTCCACCGGTGAGTCACAATTTAGAACCACTATATCGTGGTTTAGTTCGTCTGCAACGCACACAGGCAGGCAGCGAATGTGAAGCATTTCATTCTTGCAGTTTCTTCGGCGTGAGTCGACCGTTGCTCGATGGAGCAAAAGAATTCATTGCGCAGCGACCAGAATGCATTGCACTCTGTTGAGTCGACAGTTGCTCGATAGAGTAACAGAATGCACTGTGCAGCGACCAGAATGCACTGCGCTCTGGTGGTGCTTCGCTTTGAGGTAAAGAAGAGCAAACTGTCATCGGTCTTCCTTTTGGGGATCTTTTAAGTTCAGGACCTTTACGTACGTGATTGTTAAAGAGACCAAACGCGAAGGGCAAAGTGCGATCGGCCTTCTTTTTGGCGATCTTAGAAATTCAGGAACTGTAGTGGCTGTGTTTTCACAAGCGATTTTTCAAGTGGCTCAGCGAATGACAACCGGAAATCTCGTGAGTGGGAATCTTTGAACTGTGAATGTTGACAGCAAACAGATTGATAAACTAAAGTTCAACCGTAAAACATGAAGTTACTCATACTTGTGCAGCAGCTGCCATGTGCTTCTCGCATCTCAAACAACTCAAATCGTAAATATTTTTTGCCTTCAAATCTTCAGTGTGTTTTTTGATGCTTTTGTTGATTCCTACCGTTGCAGCGGACTACCATGCGCTTGTTGCAACATAATATTTCTCTCTCTTCGGGGGACGCCGTTGCGGCTTTGACGTTGATGGCCAAAAGGGATATCTAGACGAGAGGGATCTTTCTAATCATGAACAGATTGAGGTGTCTTACACGATGCGTGGAATCGTTGGATCCTCAGTCCTTTCATCGGCTACCGACCCCTCGAGGCTCCAACGATTCCACTCTTCGTGTAAGACAACTCAATCTGTTCATGGTTAAAAAGGTCCCTCTCGTCTGTCCCTTTTAGTCATCACCGGCTTTGACAAGTGTTCACACTGAAATTCTACAAGCATTTTGAAAACTCAAAATTATGGTATCGGCTTTCATACATTTGCACGTAAAACGCGTGCAATGCAAATTAAAAGAAAGGCAAAATACACCAAAATAACCGCAGCAATTTCATATCCTTGGGCTACTCTTGTTAATAGTTATTAGTAAATTCTCTACCTCGGTTGTTGCATTTCCAGCTTTCTGATTGGCTCACAAAACCTCGGTTAATAGCGAATAACCGAGGTTTTACCTTATATGGAAAGTGGACGAGTTATGTGCTTACAATTTTGCTCGCCAGGAGAAGAAATACTTACAAAAGGCGACTTAGTCGTTAAATATAAAAAGCATTTTCCGTTAAAGCAGGTAAACTCTACCAAGAACCATTGAGTTCGATACGAAACATTTAGGCGAAAACGTTAAAATATACAACAAAAAGGGGTGAATATTAACGCTGCGTTTACGGGAAGATCCGAAACTGATCAACACAATTTTGTCCAGAAAGTGAAAACAGAGTATCAGCATAAATAAGGCTAGAAATTCAGTAAAGTTTGTTACCTTATATCTGGACAAGGCTTGTCAGTTCCAGCGGGGCCAAGCTTTCAAAGGAGCACAACGGATGTGGCAGACGAAGCGGCAATTTCTTTGCGACGGTATGTAATTTTTACAAACAACATCGGCTTCCAGCAGTGAAATTATCTTTGAAGACCAATCTCTCTCTCCCTTTTCATCCTTGCAGCAGTTAAGTGACAGTTTGCTTTATCCTTTTCTTCAGAGGAATTAAATCAGTTGTGAGCTAATCATTTTTGTTTCAACACGGTTAATTTGAAATGATATAATTTGGTTTTATCAACTGGGTTGATAATGTGAATTGGCCACCGTAGATTCAAGAGCTGACGTTTCCAGCGTCAGCCCTTCGTCGGAGCTATTCGCATTATTAATAATATAAAAATAGACTGAACAAGTGTACTGTTTTAAAATTTTTACGACAATAACTGAGGTTGAGAATTTACTAAAACAATTATTCCATTCGCCCTTGTTGGATACGAGGTGATTATAACCAACTTGCGCTACGCGCTCGTTGGTTATTTATCACCTCATATCCAACGCGGGCTCATGGAATAATTGTTAATTACTCATTTGCATTTAGGATTGGCTGGAAAAATGGATGAATACCACAAGGGCTCAATTGAGCTGTGCATATCAAGATAATTGAATTGATATTTAAATTGATATTTCTGTCGAGGAGCTGTCGACAGGTAGTGACCCCGCTGAAAGTTAGACGCTTCGAGTCCTGAACAATCAGACCGATAGTTCCGAGACAAAAGCACTGCTGTGTACTGTTTGCCCGCATTCAAAAGCGAGCACCTTGAATTATTTTCTACTTTTTATATTTGGATGAAAGACTTGAAAGGCGAAATTTTACGAAAGCAAAACCAGACATAAACCCACTGAATGCAAAATTTGTTTGCCTGTTTACCGTGAAAATTTCACGGACGAGTACTATCCATCCGGGTATTTTCTTCGGATGGACATTATGGGCTGATAGTTTCTTCCCCCAGAGGAACACTATCGAATCACGTGATCAATTTAAATCAATCAGAATCTGAGAAAATTAAATGATGAACTATAATTTTAATTAATTCGAATGCGGTACATTTTGGGATGCGGTATAACTGTGCGCTTTTTATGAAACATTACATGGAGGAAACTTTGGTCAGTTTTCCACGCAATTTGAAAATGAAAAAAGAAAATAAGTTGAAAGGAAATAGTGGACGAGGGCGCCAAGTTGCTCCGTGGGTCTGCTACCAAAACAAGTCCCTGCGATCAGCCGCACGAATTCAAGCTGGTTTAAATTCGTGCGAATGATCGCAGTGAGAAAATTTTGTTGCTGTCACACGAGAAGATCTGCTGCAGCAATTTCCTGCCACGTACCGCGTAGGTTGTCTCCGCCTTTTAATCTTGAGAACTTAAAAATGGACAAGAAGTAAAATTATGATGGTAATACGTTAAGTGGTGGCTTGGCTGTCTCGAAGGCCTTGCTAAATATGAAAAAGTATAAATATAAACAGCAGTGGGTCTTTTATCATTGCTTCGTCCATTCTATTTCATCTTGTTTTGATTGAAATTTAATTTGCAATTGTTTTGTTTTCAGAAACAAAACTCGAGGATAGTACACATCCAGCAGAACAAACTCCAACAGAAGAAAAAACTACAGATACGAAAAATACAACCATTGACAATGTTACACCAGAGCCAATGGAGATTCATAACGATACGACAGTAGACTTATCACCGTGTGATATGGACATATCTAGCCCGGACTGATAGTGGAAGAACGATTATTAACTATTCTGCCGATCACGTGTCGCACCATGTTAAATAGAACCCATTTCAACTCCATGGACATTTTAATGGCCTTCCGAAGGAAGCACTTCTATGGTCGCGAAGCATTGATTAGAGAAAGATTATTTCTGATGCGCGATGACTGTAAAAACAAAATGACCGACTGTGATATTTTTTAAAATAGGAATATAATTATACGATTTTACACTCGACCGTTTTTCAAGCTTGTCGAAAAGGCTCATGCAAACCTAGTCTCTGTTGTATTTATACAAGGCTTGTGTGGTAAAACGTTTTAGTGTTTCAGTAGTAAGTTTTCACTTGTAAAACTATGCGACTTGTAGCTTTCTGTTGCTATCATTTTAAATCGCACTGCAGAATGTGTAAATTTGTTTTTGCGTCCTCTTTTTGCCGAACAAAATCAATTGTTGTACTCTTGTCCTTCTATGTTTCTGATATACTTCAGGACAACGACAAAACTTGAAACTGAAAGAACACGAAGGTTTTAAATTAAATGCTGTGGTGGTGTGGGGGGAGGAAGTTCTCTTATATCTTCCCGGAACTGTGAGCTGTTGTTAACCTCCAAAAAGTAACGAAGAACAGCTACAAGCGCGCATGCCAACAGTACGACGCTGCT
>OX393562.1:35151960-35165469 GCA_947652115.1 Blastomussa wellsi
TGCTACTAATAATGTTTATTAATTACTAATAATATTTATTAATTACTAATACCCGCCAAGATTAGCTGAGGCTATACGCGGGTTTCGTAAATTCTCTCTATATTTTTGAAGTAAATAAAGTTTGTATTGAATTGTACTGACTGCAGTCGCAATTTTTTTCAAAGAATAACTCATTAGCTAAACTTCTCTTTGTCTCTATCTACTGAAAAAGTTCAATACGTATTCGAGGATCAGACTTGTGAAAAATCGGTTCGGGACAAATCTTGGGATTTTTAGCTTTGGGGACAAAAAAGTGCAAAAGCTACATGGACTTAACGAATAACAGCTTGGAAAACGCATGCCAATAGTACGATGGCGCTGACCATTGATACTTTGGCGCCGCCATTGCACAAGTCGTCATCGCAGCAGGTTAAGTCACAGTCAGTGGTCGTTATGGACTCATCCAGAAATTTCGCCTCGCAATCACGGTCACATGAAGACTTTTCCATACAAAGTCTGGCGTATGATTTAATTGTCTGGTCGCCACGTTCTCCACTTAAAACGATTGAAGCACAGCTCTCTTCTTCGCCGCCAGAACAACTGACCACTTTTCGGCCGCTATCACAATCATCCCAACTCTTGTTTGAGAAGCACTGGTAACACTGAATAGGCCTTGGCGTGGGGACTGGTGCCTCGCCTCCATCCTCTAAAGACAAAACAGAGTAGCGTTATAGTTCTAGACCCAAATTCAGAATGTCGAGAAAATCTGCAACAGGACGTCTTGCGTTTCTCCGATATATCGGTACAATCTGGGACAGTCGGGAAACAGTGACATCCCCGGGATCGTATGGGAATGGCGGTTCGCAGGATCGAATCGGTCTGGAAGCAGTGGACAAGCCAAAATGAATATATGCTGACTCGGAAATGAGCTCTTTTACCAAGAAAATTTACGCCATAGTGCATTTAAGAGGTAAGACGTTTTTTATATCTTTTTTCATTCTAAAAGAACTCCTCTGCTCTCTGTCCGTCCCTGTCCCTTTCGCCACAGAATTCGCAATCCTCTCCTTCGCCACCCTCCCCATCATCTGTTACCCAGCCCACTCCTTTATGTGCCTAACTATAACCTAAGGCAGAATACGCAAAAACACTATCTTTTCCGTAACAACACAATCTGTAGGACAAAGAGAGCAGAGAACTTTTTCACATTTAGATACTTTAATTGACTTTCAATTATTGTTATTATATTGTACATTTATACCTTAGTATATAGCTAGTAAGCTATCAGGATTGTAATTTTAACTCGATAATTCAGTTTTACTGCCAGAGAGTTTAATAAACTTACTTACTTACTATTCGCGACTATTCGCACTATTTGCTATTCGCGACTATTCGCACTATTCGCTATTCGGGTTTTCCAGACACCCCATTCGATTTCCTGAGTTATAAGTAGTTTAATTTGTATCTTCTTCTGAAGATCACAAGAACGAGGTCGCTCTTTTGGACCGGGAATTCATATTCAGGATGGGGTACTACAACTGTAGCAACAGCGGATATAGCCTGCGTAGCAGGTGCATACAAGCTGGGTGGGAGGGGGACTGGTGAATCGGGAGAAAAACGTAGCGGACGTGGCGGAGGAAGTCTCCCGGTTCACCAGCCCCCTCCCTTCCTTTTATGCGCCTGCTACGCAGGCCACTGCGGATACCATCAGTAGCATGACACCATTCGCTTGTTCAATAGCAGCATTTCGAGGTTAGTGTAATATGATTTAAACATAGAATTTTCAGGTTAACAAACAGAACATTTAGAAAAGTTCTGATTCAAATTTTAAGAAATCATAGCAGTTTGAATTTCATGATTTTTACAAAGAAATGTATGGCGTGCGGGCACACACTGGCCTACACGCCATACATTTTTTTGTAAAAATCGCAACTTTTGAATTTTTATATTTTATCGTGTTTGAATCAGATCTCCACGAAACTTTGCTTTGCGTTTTTACTTAAGGTTACTGAACAGGTTCGCGGGTGCTTTGCGCAAAAAGATCCTCACGCGCGCGTAATTTGAGGGAAGTGCCTAACCCTATACATCATTTTAAAGATTATAGAACCAAGAATGGTAAAATTGAATATAAGAGAAGCTGCAGTCAGTTAAATGCAAATAGAACAATGTTTATAAGTGCAGCGAACTCGCGTCGGATTTTGGCCCTTCGAAGTAAACAATGACTGCATGCCACTCAGCACATGTTTGGCTTTAAAATTGTGTCTGGGGATCGTTAGATCAGCCCTCAAAAAAAAGTTATTATAATTCAAAGTTTGTTCGCGTTCTTTTCTCGGATTGACACAGCATTTGGACTTTTATCTTCAAAACGAAAAACAAATAAGCTAAAGCCCGACACACTTTTGGAGAAGAGGGATTCATGTACCATTGAGCAAAATTTCACTCTTCTACGATGAATTCTCATATGCAAACTAGCCGCTCAAAGATGGCAAACTTCACGAAAAATTTTGCCGAGAAATACGGCAAAGAAAGTTTCGTAAACATAGCACTCCCACAGGGAGTGGTTTACCGGTTTATCGCCTTAATGTACCAATCAGGTTCAATCTCGCGAAACTCGCGGGAAAGTGTGGTAGATATTATTTCAAGAAAAAAATGAAGATCAAAGGATGCCTTGCCAACAATTCTGAGGCAGAATTATAATGTGGTAATTTCTTGCGGGGTTTGAGGGCGATGGGGTAAACACTGAACAATTTCCGGCCCATTAAGAGGAAAAGATCACCAATGAGTAAAAGGGCTTCAAAAAAGGCGAACGAAAATCGCGAGCAAGCCACCAATCGAGAAAGCGTGCTCTCCGAAATGCGGGAAGCAGGGTTTGTAGTACGCATCTATAAAATATTTGTTTGTTATGATTGCTTTTCCTTCTTTTCTGTCCGTGTACCGGTGCTAATATTCTTAGGGTAAGAGTCACTGGATAGCAGTACCGTATTGTTTAGCGTATCGCCTCTTCAGTCTTGTGTTACTTTATAATAGTATGAATTCGTCGCTGTTGTCGTGTGATATTTCAACAGATTCGTCCGATAAAGTACGCCTAGAATCCACCATTCCGGAATCCAAACCTTCGCCTGGTTCAATAGAATTCTTTGACGTTTTTATTTTGTTTTTTCTGCTTGCGGAAGCCCAGGAAAGTATCCGAATTAGTAGCAATATTTAGTGTTTCGTTCGGTCGTTGTGACAATTTGTCGCTTTCCGCCAGCATTAATTTCTACGTTTCGCAAAAATTCCCTGGTTACTTTTTACGGTACCACCGATCAGCCTTTGGAGCCCAAGGACTTTTTTCTCGGTTTTTTTCTGTTCTTTTCTCTCTCCATCCAAAACCTCCAGCCAAAACTGTACTGCAACGACAGAAGTTAGCGACGCGAGCAAAGGAAATTCCCTCTGGAAGCCGATTTCCCGCGTTTGATCTACCAGTAGGGACGCCAACGACAACGTCCACAAAAAGTGCATTTAAATTTTGCGTAAGAATCTCGCAACTATCAGAATTCGTTTAGTGTGATTATCAAGTATCAGCGCTAATTTCTACTAGGATTTTTCAGCGCTTATGTACAATAAAAATCACAATTTTGAACGAATTTGACCCGCGAACCTGTTCAGTACCCTTAATTCATTCATGAACCCCATTTTTTTCCAAATCTAATAACCCTATATATTTCAAAATGTCGTTCTCACCGCGAATTGTGCTAAATAAACTACATTAAGATTTGAATTCGATGGGAGAGCACTTATTAGAAATTAAAGTGGACGCAGGGTGCTATAAATTCGAATCACAATTGTATTGTGAATCTCATGAAAACTCGGCTGGGTTTTTCTGTTCAAAGCGTTTTGATGTGGGCTAATTACACAGCATAACTGAGTTTTTGCGATTTATTTAGCCTTTACAAACAATTAAATGTTCACCCGTCGTCCTAATGGTCGTTTGTTATCTTTGTCTAAATATTTAATTGTGCTACTCACTTCCGTTGCAGGCGTCCTGGTGGCAGCAGCGGTCTAAGCACGTGTCACCATTTAAAATCTTGCATATTGCTGTTAAGTTTTTAGCCGCGTCACAGACAGCCCTCGAAGAGCACAGTTTCAGAAACTGTTTTCTTTCGGAGCCTCCGATTTTGACAGAAATGAATGATGTAACACAATAGTCTTGATCAAATCGACAGCTCAGAAGCTTTTCCCGTTCTTCACAATCTTGCTCACTGTCTGTGCTGTTACAAGTGTAACACTCGATTCCAAAAGCTGCAATAAACAGTACGTAAATACAAATATTACACATCATTATTGTAAAGTGAAGTCAAGCATAACTAGATGGTTCATTATTGTCAAAATCCTTCTCATTTGTTTAGCCGTGCTCAGCATACGAATGAGGTCAGTTTTCTGAATTATATAGACAGATGCATGTTTATTCTCGTCTCGAGAGTGCGTGGCTCTTCTGACAAGCACCAAAAATTACCACTGCGTCCAGCCGGGAAACCCCATGTATCGAGCGCCTGGAGCACACTATTCTCAAGCGGCCTGTAGAGACGAGAATCACCGTTGTTTCATGTGTTCACTAAGTATTATTAAGGGTTAAGCTCACGTAAGGGTTTTTTAAACTTTTAATTTTGTTCATTATTTTACTGTTATTACAGTGTATTTGAAGGCTACAACAAGTTCCCATTGTACTGAACCCTAGAAATTCTTGCTGATTTTGGCTTGAACCTAGTTACAGATTCGTGTATTTTTAGCTTTAGCTCTTCTCAGTTTTTCATTGTTTTAGGTTTGTCTGTTTGTGTCACTTTCTTATAGCCTGCGTGCAGCCGTCTCCTATTTCCTAGGAGACGGCTGCACGCAGGCTACTTTCTTACTGAAGTAAGCCGTTTTAGAATTGTCCCTGGTCATCAGGCGAGATTCGTACACAGCCCAGTTTCTACTCATTGTTAGTATTTAGTAGAAGCTCTGCCAATAAAGTTAAGGTATTGTCCCAACACTTATATTCACAGGAGCGCATTTGCCCTGCAAAATGTTTAATTGTTTTTAAGTATTTATAGGATGATTGATTGATTGATTTAATTTTTTGAAAGTGATCATAGACTAAAGCAAAAACGAGAGTTCATATACAGACAAATGTTTACCAGGCTAAAACCGGAAAGACACTTTTCCCGTACAAGCAATCTAAGCAGAAGAATATAAAAAGTGTTTTGCCGGATATTTTCGGCATTTTTGTTTTACCAAAAAGGTAATTAAATTTGTTATTCACCCTATATTTCTTGATCAGTTAGTTGTATTATTGCTACTCGCGCGAGTCCTCAAGCGAGTGACTTTTTATTATAGATCTCGTTATTAAATAAGATCGTACACTGAGCAGCTTCCATACTTTCTCATAATATTTTATTTTTGTTTCCTTCATTGATCATCTGATGTTTCAAGCCGGCAAACTGCTTGTGTTTATCACAATTTGTGCACCGTACTGATGGAATTTCACCGCCAGAGCTTGCGATTGGTCGCGAGACCGGTTTAATTTAATGCACAATGCAAATTTGTGGGCGCTTTCCATTCGACTAAATTTCCAGAGGCGATTGGAAAAGCATTAACTTTCTGGTTGACTGTACCCAGAGTACCCAGACTGGACTGTACCGGAAGTCATCGGCTGCCACATACGACGCATTTGAAATTACCAAAGTGCAGCGTGCAAAGTAGCCCGTTCTGATAGAAATAGGGGGGCAGACGAAGTTTTCGTTTCAACAGTATTTTAGGATTGCTTTTTATCACTATACTGAATTAAATTTACAAAAATACCGTCATATTTTCCGAACGAGTCGATAATTTTCGTATGACAAGGAAAAAATAAAACAACAACAGCCACGAAAACCTCCCGAAACAAAAGGTTTATTAAGCAGAACAGTGGCTTTGCACGCGCGTTATAAATCTTGGTACATTTCTTTGCCGTCCTCTGTGAAACAACAAGGAAAAATAACCAAGAAAACCCATACAAACGAAGACGCCGTTCGTGGTAGACCCACACTAAACGACATTGAGCGTTTTTAGGACGGGTCACCCCGTAAGCCTTACGAGAGATCAATACGTGCCAACATTCACGAGTGAAACTATCGAGAATCATGTTTTCCATGTTTAATATACCAAACCAGCTATCAAATCTTAATATTGATAAAAAGCATCTTCAGAAGCGTCATCGTACTTTTAGACCTGATCATGAACCAAGTAGAATCCCAGTACTCTGAAACGTCTGAGCAGCAAGAACCAATGTATCTGTTCAAGTACACCCAAGTCTTCAAAAATGCATTGTTATATTAAGGTTAGGAAACATAAGCTTAAGGAATCTGAGACACTTCGTAAAAGTAAAATAAAGTTAAAATCTCGAACTAAACGATATCATTCACTGTTTTCTTGCAGCAGAGTTACGTGTCTAAATTACAAGAGTCAAACCCACGTGTGGCGAATTATCATGTGTAAATTTAAGCTGAGCACAGATATAGAAAAGAACCCTGGCCCTCGTCCAATGCATGTTGACCCCAGCAAAACAACAGCAGCACCATATAGCCAAGGTAATGAGTTGGTATTTCGGCAAAATACGGGACAAATGTGTTGCAATGAGTTTGTGCTCTTTGATTTATAACAACAAACAAGGCATCAGTTCATGTCCCTCCACTAACTCTGGTTCAAATAATAAATATTGGAAATCAGTTGTATTCAAGTTTGTCTCAATTGGCCAAACAGTCCTATTTAATGCAGAAGGAATTATCTACAATGTTAAATGTGCTTGATACAAACTGGACTAGAAAACAGTGAAAGCTACACTGGTACTGTGCATAAAGGAGACTGCAATAGAGGGATATCATTACAGTACCTTTTTACAAAGAGCCTTTGAATCACTATTATCTCAAAACAACACCAATTTCTGTTAACTGTGGGATGTGTTGGTGTTTCTATCAATTGTAATCCTGATATGGGGATTAAAATGTTTGATTCTCATGCAAGGAATGTATACGGTAGAGACCATCCTAAAGGTACATGTGTGCTTCTTGAAGCATTGTCAGTTGATAGCTTAGTATCTTATGCAGTCAGTATTTTACCAACATTGGCCCCAACCTGGCGAGTGCAATACCCACCGTGAATTCGACTTTTTGCTTATTTCGATCTTGGTAACAGAGATTATCCTC
The DNA here is from genome assembly GCA_947652115.1 of Blastomussa wellsi. Taxonomy (NCBI): domain Eukaryota; kingdom Metazoa; phylum Cnidaria; class Anthozoa; order Scleractinia; family Plerogyridae; genus Blastomussa; species Blastomussa wellsi. The sequence goes on from OX393562.1 coordinate 35,159,139, forward strand.
CTATCATTTTAAAACCCACTGATACTCATGAACTGGAAAACATTTCTAGATTGTTCTCGTCGAGGAAGGCCTCCCGGCTACGATATCAATATTTCTGTGTGTGATAAAGCGTTCATTTCACCTCATTTCTTCACCTCTGGCAAACATTATCAATCTTTCTCTTTTATAAGGCATTTTCCCAGACAAGCTTAAAATTGCTAAAGTAATTCCCGTCCACACAAATCAGAGGATCCAAGTAAGTCTTCTCAAAATTCTATGAAAAAGTTATGTACAATTCGATACAATCGTTTAGTTGAATTCGTCGAGTCATGCAAAATATTCTATCTCCGTCAGTTTGGATTTCGAAAAAAAAAATCACTCGACATCACAGGCGCTAACTAAACCTCTTCTGCAATTAACCAACATTAAACCACTATAGGTGTTTTCTGGAACTTTCTAAAGCGTTCGGTACCCTCAACCATGAAATCTTATTTACCAAGTTGGATCACTATGGTATCCGTGGTGTAGCACTGTAGTGGATAAAAAGCTGTTTGTCTTACCGCCATCAGTTTGTCCAATTTAATCAAACTTGTTCTCCGATGCAAACCATAAAATGCGAAGTATACATCACGGGTCCATTCTTGGCCTTCTGTTTTTTTTATAATTTATATAAATGATCTTCCAAATGCCTCAAAGTTGACAGAGCTTATACCTCAAGGGTCCATTCTTGGCCCTCTCTTTTTATAATTTATATAAATGATCTTCCAAATGCCTCAAAGTTGACAGAGCTTATACCTCAAGGGTCCATTCTTGGCCCTCTCTTTTTATAATTTATATAAATGATCTTGCAAATGCCTGAATGTTTACAGAGCTTGTACCTCAAGGGTCCATTCTTGGCCCTCTGTTTTTGTAATTTATATAGATGATCTTCCAAATGCCTCAAATTTAACAGAGTTTGTACCTCAAGGGTCCATTCTTGGCCCTCTCTTTTTATAATTTATATAAACGATCTTGCAAATGCCTGAATGTTTACAGAGGTTGTACCTCAAGGGTCCATTCTCGGCCCTCTGTTTTTTATAATTTATTTAAATGATCTTCCAAATGCCTCAAAGTTGACAGAGCTGCTTCTGCCCTTTGCTGATGACACCAGAATTTTTTATTCTCACTCAAACTCAAACACTTGTAGAATCCGTACTGAATAATGAATTACAAAATAAGGCTAAGGTGTAACAAGCTATCGGTGAATATAAAGAAAACGGCTAATCTTATTTTCAAACCTAGACAGAAGAAATGGAACTACAACGTTTCTGTCTCCCGTGGTGGCCAACTCTTAACACAAAGAATTGCTACAAAATTTCTTGGGGTATATATTAACGAGCATCTTACTTGGCAAGAGCATATCAGTTTGAATATTATTCAGGTCTCGCTTCTATCTATCTTCAAAAACTAAACTTATGTTGTACTACTTGCTAATGTGTCCTTATATCACTTATTTTAACTCTACATTGTCGTCTACATATGTTACTAACTTGAATATGATTTATTACTTGCAAAAACGGGCTGTGCGAGCTATCACAAATTCAGACTACAGAGCACACTCTGCTCCTTTATTTTCCAAACTCTAAATTTTAGACATTTTTTAAAATCAATACGTTTCAAATAGCTAAATTTATTTATTACAATCATAATAATCAGTTACCTCCGGTGTTTCTCAACTTGTTTCCTACAAATAGTCAAATTCATAGCTACGACACTAGAACAGCCAATAATTACCGAGTGCATCATTGCCGAACTAATCTCAAAAAATCAAGTCTCAATTCTTTTTCAAGGTTGAAAAATATGGAACCTTCTTCCTACCACAATAACTACTCTGTCAGGTTTTCCTAATTTTAAGAATAAACTGCTTGAATTTTTAGTAAAATAATCGATGAATTTGTCCAGAGCCGCACACTCGTAGAACTATCTTTCGTTCAAATATTGTACTTTAAGCCTGGTGGTTTCCAGAGGTCACCTCGCGGTTTATTAAGCCCTATATATTTTTGTAATGTAAAGACATGGACAAATAAAAGATGATGATGGTTGGAATTCAATTGCAGACAATGGCAAAAGACTGTGTGACAATCTATGTTTAAATGGATTTATATCATCACCAATTTACCAAAAACTGTTGATGTTTGTGGAGCTGAAGTCGACAAGAAAGGACTATCATTGTGTGATTCACTTCAAAGCAAATCAATTCTCGAAAACGCTATAAAAAATAATAGTGAATGCATTCCAAGAAATGCAATCAAAGGTAGACTAGCTTACAAATGGCAAACATGCAGTACTCCTCTGCAAGCACATCGAATTTCGTACAACTTCAAAAACAAAATATTTAGCTAAATTGCTTTAATTTACTTTTATTCTGAGCTTTGAAACTAATTTGTTTGTTGTAGAAAATGAACAACTTTAAAATTATTTGATGAGAAAATGTTTTTAACTTTCCTGTAAATCTATTTTTCAGTTTAACAATACAGCTCACAGTAGTGAGGTGCATTCTGATAGTAAACATCGACACAGAAACTTTATTTCCCCGATGATTGAATGTGACCGGTCAGGCCGGACATTGCCCGTTGACCGGCCGTTATTTTCAGCCATGGTACGCAGTTTATTTTCATCGTTTTAGTTTTCTTAATACATCCGCATGCAAATAGAATCCTTATAAACCGATGCAATGCTGGATAACCGACCTTCAACAACAAGATATGGGATCAACTAAACTCAAGTGGTTTTCCACTTGGCTGTTTGTACAAACCTTGAACTTTTGTATTTTACCGCTGAGGGGCTATTTTATACTTTGTTTTTAATACAGTAAAACCTACCCGTAGTCGCACAGAGCATCAGAATAAAGAACGCCAAGAGTTTAGTCATGTTCGCGGTACCACCTTACACTCCACAGTTGCACTGAGGTATATTAAATTGCCGCGTCACAACTACGCAAATTTATAGCTAGTTGGCGCTGTCAATATCATACAATCAACACTTATTTCATTTGCATAACAAGGAACTGAAGCAAAAATTTCAATTTGTTCATGTTGTTTATGAAAACTTAAATTTACAGCAACAAACTTTTAAACATCCAAATTCAACAACCAGTTTATATGTTTAATTCTTTAAGCCGTAAATCCAAGTGCTTTGTAGCTGACGTGCTGCCGCCCTGGTTCAATTACTCATTGAAAGTTCATAGGCGTCATTTTAATAAGTTGTTATTGATGGTATCAGCTGCAGTGTCGAAGTGTTCCTGTTTGTGTCCTTTGGTGCAGTCGAAGCGTGAAGGTCGATGAAGGAGTGAAGCTATTTTTGTCAATCATTTAAACTTCCTTAACACACACAGCAAGAATGGAGTATGGTTGATATAATGCTGCCATAAAATCGTCGTACTATTTAATAAACGAGCAGCAGTGTTTTATTGGTTCTGAAATCACGAACCGAAGGCGAGTGATTTTAGACCCGATAAAACACGTGACTGCGAGTTTATTGAACGTCTTCAAAGACATTCCTAGAAAGGCGTGTCGCAATGGAGTGCATATCAATAGACCTATTCGGCTAACGTGTTTATACCTCCTTGTTTCTACCCAATTCAGATCATGTGATGATTCACTTGGGAGGTCGCAATTGTTTTGTTCGTACATACTTGCATTCAATCAGTTGTGTATGACAAATTGCTCAATTTTAACCTCCAAAATGAATCAGTATGCGAGAAAATCCAGGGCGCTTTCCATTCAAACAAAAATTCCGGAATTTTAGGAACCAGAGCGAATGGTGCATAAATTTCCTGGGAAAGTTGCCAGAAAATATGGAGCCTTCGGCCTCATCAACTATCACCCCATAGAAATCTCGAGCTCATAATCTAATTATTAAATGAGGGTCTCAATGGGGTTGTGGCTTTTACGGTTAACGGTTAACGTTTTGGCTTTTTTTACGGCTAACAGTTAATTTTGTTCCATTACGGTTAACAGGAGAAGTTAAAAAAAATAATTACTATTGTTTTAAGAAGTTAAATATTAATTTCCATTGTTGTAAAACAAACTGAAACTCTTTGGACCATTTTGAGCTACAAAAGTATTCTTTCTGTGTGTGTACACTTGTAAAATACAAGAGCTGTCAAAACGTCTGGCAACTCGCGCAACGACGCGACATATTTTTTAGCTACCAGAACACGCACAACCGCATCAGACTCAAAAAGTATAAAGATTTTTACGGTTAGCATTTTTTACGGCTAACGGTTAAAATTCTTTCATTTATACGCCTAACGGCTAAATTTTTGGCCATTTTACGGCTAACGGTTAACCCCATTGTGACCCTCTTAAATAGAACAACCCCTCGAGGGTTTTCTTGGTTATTTTTCCTTGTTGTTTCTCAGAGGGAAGCAAAAGGACTGTGCCAACTACAATGTTTGGACGTTTCGTTACTGTTGTATTTTTTATTTTTATTTTCCCTTGTCAAACGAAAATTATCAACTCTTTTAAAACCTTATGTACGTTTTTAACAAGTGGCTCAGTCGCGAGAAGCGATCGAGGGACTTCGCGATCGCTTTCAGAAAAGTGTAGGTCTTGAAAAGACGTATGTTTTTTGCTATTTTATAGAAATTAGTATTTTTATCTCGACGTACTTTTTGGTCGACGATGAGTGCCGGGGTTGGGGAATTGTCTGTTTCTTTGTGCCCGGTGGTGCGGAATAGACCGCGAAATAAGAAAAAAATGGCAAATATCCGGCGGTGTGCCCCGGGAGGGATTGTAACACGTAGAAATAGGCCATTTCCGAGTTCCCTTTTCCCTGTTTTAAAACCAGTCTAAGTGCGAAACTATTCATATGGAAATGAGCGCGTTTTGCATGAGAATGAAGATGCAGGTAAAACACATTTTCATATGAATGGTTTCGCACGTAGACTCGTTTTGAGGCTGAGGCAAAGGAGAACTCGGAAATGGCCTATTGAAGCATGCATTATTATTTCATTAGCCGAGCAGTTTCAAGTAGCATCCAATGATTTCTGATCACTTTGTGAACTGTTTTGGATGTTGATCACCCATGAATAGCTCTGAAAACTTTTTTTCTCTAAAATTAACCGTATCTCAAACCTTTCCTTGTGAAGGTTGAGCCCCCCTAATATTTAAATATTTAGTGTTAAACTTCAGTAACTAAAAAAAATTGTTCACGGTCACGAAATGCCTTGTCGCGTTGAAAAAAGGCGAACGCAAACTTAACAGTTGAACAGTTTCATGTGTCTACTGGTGTTAATCACTGGCTAACGTAACGTCTATTGTGAGTTATTGTGATGTCTGCGAGCTGCTAATATAAACTAGACAGAGGTGAAGTGGCGAAGACAACTGATTCTTTTTCTCGATCAACATGGCAGGAAGAACTACACACTTCGCAATGCACGACGTACTAATTAGTAAGCGGAACCTGAAGTACATAAACCACCAACTAAATATCATCACATCCCTCTCCTCCTAATGAGAAAGAGGAAAACCGTCCATAAGAAACTAATAAACTAGTAAACTTCTGAGTTTGCTGTCTTTATTATCTAAAATTTTCTTGAAAATGTGTCCGTTAGGGCCTGTATGGTGGCCTAGAATTGCCATAACAAAAACGCCATTGTCTTAACAATTTTTTTTTGTTTATCTATATTTTATTCCATTTTTTGCTTTTCTTTTTTGTTTTATTTCTTTATTTTTATATTTTTTTTTGTTTTTAATCAAAATAATAAAAATAATATTTTATCAAAGTAATTCTAAATCAAAGTAAATTATTTTAGGAACTAAATCAAAACAAAATGATTTCAAAATTAATTTGTTGTCGAAAACAATTAAAAACGGAATTTAAAAAAAGTCAAAGTAAAATAAAAGCAAAATTGGCCATGGCCTATGATTGCCATAGCAAAAAAAAAAAAAAAAAAAAAAAACCTCATGGCCTAGCGTTGCCATAGACCAGAATGCATTTCGGGTGCGATCGCGCCCCTATTCAAAATGGCGGCTGCTCGCATCAGAAACAACGATTTCCGGCTGCAGGTGTCCATGCATCCATAAACGGCAACAGGAAAAGTGCTATTTTGGTAGCCCATTAACTTATCGTGGCCATCAAGAGAATGAACCCAGTTTGGGCCGCGTGATGTGAAATTGCCTTTTGCCTTCTTCTTCTTAAATTGGGGAGCCCTTTCGGCGAGAGCATCGGGATCTACATTGTACATTACGGCGTATACAAGATCCCGTGGAACGTTAAGCTCATGAACCTGTCTAAGTTTTTTGTGCAACGCTCGGTAGCCAAGAAGTTTTCCCGGCCCTTCCAATTCTTTCTTTACTGCCTCTTGGAC
>OX393562.1:35165669-35168169 GCA_947652115.1 Blastomussa wellsi
CCCGTGGAACGTTAAGCTCATGAACCTGTCTAAGTTTTTTGTGCAACGCTCGGTAGCCAAGAAGTTTTCCCGGCCCTTCCAATTCTTTCTTTACTGCCTCTTGGACCTCGTCGACCTGAACGGTTCGGTCTGTGTATTTGATGCCAAAGTACTCCAGTCTTCTGTCTAGCGTCCTTAAACTCCACGCATATTCACTAAAATCCCTTGAAACAAAGTCTAAAACTTCAATTCGACTAAGGTTCTGCTTCACATAACGATCCAACGCGTCTTTTAACTCCTCGTCTTCTTGCCAATCGTTGTTTCTGATGCGAGCAGCCGCCATTTTGAATAGGGGCGCGATCGCACCCGAAATGCATTCTGGTCTATGGCAACGCTAGGCCATGAGGTTTTTTTTTTTTTTTTTTTTTGCTATGGCAATCATAGGCCATGGCCAATTTTGCTTTTATTTTACTTTGACTTTTTTTAAATTCCGTTTTTAATTGTTTTCGACAACAAATTAATTTTGAAATCATTTTGTTTTGATTTAGTTCCTAAAATAATTTACTTTGATTTAAAATTACTTTGATAAAATATTATTTTTATTATTTTGATTAAAAACAAAAAAAAATATAAAAATAAAGAAATAAAACAAAAAAGAAAAGCAAAAAATGGAATAAAATATAGATAAACAAAAAAAAATTGTTAAGACAATGGCGTTTTTGTTATGGCAATTCTAGGCCACCATAGGCCTGCCTTCGGTCTGACAAAGTTACAAGACTTGCCTTAACAAGCGCTTCATCATACATAAAGCATGGGAAAATGATGCGCATTGCCTTATTTTTCACTGCCTCTGGCTCGTAAGAAAGATACACAGGTAGACCGTCATGAAAAACCGGGCAGGCATACTCGGTAATTGGACGAATGCAAGTCCGATAGAACTGTAACTAATGTCCTGTAATGAACTTTATTTCATAGTAGAATTTTAGATCGAAATCAGAAACTGTCAATGTTTACAGCCTTACTCCTAAACAACAACGGTTTCAGAAATTTGAAAAACTGAAGCTTATTTAATTTATCAATAGATTAAAACTAAGATTCGAATGATATTTTCTACTAAAGCGAAAAGCTGAAATGTTACACATAAGTCGTACGTAGCTAAGTCCTACATTTCACTGAACTACGCATATTGTAGCGTTAACTGTTAAACACTTTCACAAATTTAACCCAGAAAAACTAAAGCGGCACATGCCAACAGCATCATAGCGCTGACAGCCGGTACATTGGTTGCATTGCACAAATCACCCTGGCAGCATTTCACATCACACCCGGTGACCTTCAATGTAGGATCAGGATAGTGGCAGGATGAAAGGCCACACCCTTTGGCATGCACCGAGAAAGATGATCCTTCCTTTATATCTGTTGCCTTCAGAAGGACCTTCATGCAACGATCTCTTGGCGGTAGACAAGTCATCGTTGTTTTATTGCTTGCGCATTCATCCCATCCAGTTTTAACGATACAGTAGTAGCATTCGAGGCCATATCCTGAAAGAAACAAGCAAGATGCCATGAGAAGAATCAAACTTCACATACATAGGAGCTTGGCACTTCTGGAATCCTCTTTGTTCACAATTGCGGAAACGTATCACACATCTAGCTTTTAGGTCAAATCGTAGATTGATTAAAAATACAACGCCAATTTTACAACGTTTGGATGCAGCAGACCACGCAACGATCAGGTCTCTTGATCAAGACATACTCGTACCAGACGTCACTCTAAGAGTATATAAACCAAATTGATTGCAAGGTTGGTACTAAGGCAATAGGACAAATTTATTGGCCAATATTAGAAATATTTGATCTGGCAGAGCTGGTCTTCTTCAGGACCAGTACTTTCCAGTAATTCAGGGTCCGTACTGGCCCTCAACAAGACTAGCTCCGTTGTACCAGCCGGTTAATGTATGTTGCTTAGCATAGAAACTTCAAGTTTATTAAAATGCGTTGTTTTGCCATTTTTATCACTTGTAATTACTCTCCATAGCAAGTAATTTCGCTTGGAAACCTTTATGAACCGATTAAGGAAATCCTTACATCCATAACTGAAAAGTCGCAAATACTGCGAGATAACGAAATTGGAAAGGAAATCAATTTGTTTGTACTTATTTGACGCAGTTATAATTCGCATACTACAATCTGGGCCAGAACCATTGAGACAACACGACGGAAAAACGAGAGAATGTCTGGAAATGTGTATATTTTAGCAATTTTAAGGGAACCCTGAATATTCAGGGCTACGTTTATACTAGAGAGGTTTATGAACGAAGGTAACAACAACAACAGCTTTATTTGCGTGACCATAAATACATGCAGTGTTGCAAAAGAGAAATAAAAATTGAACCAATAAAGATTATCCTCAACCTGCGTGTGTTATTAAGGCAAGATGCAATAAATTTCTCTAATTGAATATTAATATAGTGATTTGTAAAAGTCATCAGTTTTCCGATGGCTTGTAACGGAGATAATT
>OX393562.1:35173169-35213169 GCA_947652115.1 Blastomussa wellsi
CCCCGCAGTAGAGATTCCAACTCTGTTCTTACGCACAGCTAGTTCAAGTTCGCACTTTCCCATGACTGTTTGCAAACTATTGACGGTAATGTATTTGCAGCTGCAGCTGTATTTGGCTGTGCTGAAAACAAGATTTTACCTTTCATAAATGATAAGTCGTGCTCGACATTATAATTCCATTAGGAATTGTTTGATTCCTCTTCGTTTGTAAACGTGCATCTCCCTAATCGATGCCGAATCCTGTCTCGTTAAATTTGGTGTGAACAGATACTTGGCAAGTAATTATCATCATTAGCAAAATGTTTATTAGAGATCTTTGGCAATTGTAAAGTCAACAACTACTTATTCATTTGCCTCCTTCCTTATAACAGCAAAGTTAATTCAAAACAAAGAGAAGCAGTTAAGGTAATTCTGTTTTTTTGATTTAAGATGTCTTTTGCGCGGTAATTACGGAACAGCAAAGTTAACATACTTTTCACAAACAGCGACTGTTTTTTTAACATCGAGTTAACAAACCAGCGACAACACGCGCACAAACAAACAAACAGCATTCTGGCTGTAAGATATATTTATAGCGGTGTCCAATATTGCTAAAGTCGATCCGACTTTTTGTTTCGGTCTTTCGCTGTCCCTTGAAACGGGAGACAGGTTTTACTGGAACATTATTATGGATTTTCTTCGCTTTTTTAGTAAAACGGGACGTAAATTATTACCTATACAGCAGATACAGGAAATACTCAAGAGGAGGATATCAAGCAAATTGTTTAATTAGGAGAGTGACCGTAACCTTTTGCATCATTTTTTTCAAACCACAAGAACAAAACTTGAAAAAGTCAGCCCAACTTTTTCAAGTTGATGCTTTTGAAGAAATGCTAAACTAAAGCCTTAAAAAGAAATAATTTTTAAAATTTGAACTACGTGATGGTAGAAAGAACTCTCACCTTACTTGGTGAGATTTCCACCCATGCAGCATGGAAAAACTGCCGCTATCAGCTTTCGTCGAGATACGTCCTAAATTAAACCAATAATTCATAGTGGCAATAAGAAACTAATTTTTGATGTTCAATAGCCGCTTGCTTGCTACATGCACTTCTCAACGCGACGGTGTCCTCGACAGTGTTTTTAGGGTATCTATTGTCCCGTGGGTACCAGACGCATTGCAAAGTAATATATGTTTTGGCGGGGAGGTCCTTATTGAGTACAACTGTACTCGAGGACTCGAGGTCTTCAGTATTGAAAGTGTTAGTGAATAATAATATTGTTAATATAAACCTCTCTACAAACATTATTTTCATGATTACTACTATCATTTGTACTGATTAATAGCTCACGTTCATATGATGTTTTTCACGGTTATTAAATTTAAAAGTAGATGTAGATGCAAATTTTTCAACACCCAGTCCCAATATCAAATAATTTTGTTTTAATGTTATGCAGGAGGCCATGAACGCATATAGGCCTTGGAAAAACGCATTTCTCAATACCAGGATCAAGCTCACTAAAGTATACAAATGGTTTATTACTTTTACTTTGCTGATCGCTGGTGAGTTGATGTTATGTTGTCATTATTATATGACGGCGAATGCCCCTTACAATTTATATCATATTTTCGGGGTGAGCACACTAGGTGTTCGATGGGCGCTCGATTTTACATTACCTCAACATTTTTTCAAACAATAATTAACAAGGAAAAAACTACGAAATTAACTGTAAAGAAATTTTTTTGTGAGCAGCTGAAAAGGAAACTTAATCTTCGTGCCAAAACAACAGCTGTAACGTCTGGTTTGTGTTGACGTATATTCGTAAGTTTCCCGGTTTCCAGGATTCGGCCTCCACTCAATAATTCAAATAAAAATAAGAATTCGAGCAATTCTTACAGTTTTACCGCAAGTCTGAACTGTAGAGTATATATTCAGGGAAGATATTTGTTTACAAACATTGTTTTTGTTATTTAAATTGCCAACAAGTTAAACAAAAGAGCTCTTTGTTTCACCAACCAATAGTTTTCTCCACATTAATAACAAAGGGTGACGTCACTGATATCTTCCCTGTATTTCAGGTAACATTGGTTTTCAGTCTCCATCCTAATCTGTTTCAATTCAACCTGAACATAACGACTGTTTGGATCTGCTTTTGATGAATTAAAATTAGTTTTTGCCATTTAAAAAGGTTGAAGCTAATTAAACAGAAAACAGATTTAACAATTTAACCCACAACATATGTACAAGAACTTTGTGATCTCTGTGGAAAGGTGTAAATAATAGATACAATAATATACATTACATGCTGACATGAATATCAAATGAAGTGTTTTTGTGGAGTTATTAAAGCTTTAATGTGGTTTCCAGCTGCATGCGGCTTAAGCATAAGAACAAATACAAGGATCAAATTCAAATCAAAGTGAACACTCCATGATTTACGCCTTTCTGGCATTTATGTGATTTTTTATCAAAATAAATACGATTGATTGAGATTTTTGAAGTTGCAACGTACTGTAAGCAAATCTTGTATGACTTGTAAATACTAAAAAAACGAAAAACCAAAAAAAAAATTGTGCTAAAACTTCATGCTAACCTATACTTTATTATGCCGTTATCTCGTCCCAAACACTAGAGTTCGTTTTGGGACTGACAATTGTTAGACAATTGATTTTAATTGTTTTTTACGAGTTGGTCCCCTAAAGACGTTTCAAAATTCTTCCATTTGAACGAAAAAAATATTTTTGCATCCATATGTTTACCTAAACGTTTTTTGGCAAAGTGCTATGAAACGCTCAACGGCGAGGCCGTTCAATAGACGTTTAAGTGGAAACTAATCACCATACTGCTGTTTTCCATTTGAAAGAGTACAGTAGATGAATAAATCGGTTTAAGTCTCCTTTGCAGATGCTCATAAATTCTAGGAGGAACCTCCTGAAAAAGTCTTTTGTAAAGATCTTGAAAATATAATAAAGATCTTGAAAATGTTTAGTAAAAATCAGCATTACTCCGCGGTACTTCAGTTGCCTGGCTGCCTGTCCCGTCTCTGATAACACGATGTTCCCTCTAGAGAATTATTCTTTTGTCCTGCTAGAAACAAAGATAAATTCAAGTGAAAATTGCATCTGGGAAAGCTATTCTCCAGGGTACTGACAGCAAACATATTCATAGTAGAAAAAGGATTTAAACCTTTCGTCGTTCTTCGTTTGTTCCTGTACACCTCACAATGAATGTATATAGGTCATTTCTGTTATTCATTTTAAAAACAGCGCTCCTTAATGAGGAAAGCAAGGCAACCATTTTAGACCCAAAAGGCCGCAACAGCGAAGCAGGATACAAGAAAACAGATGCCAAGACTCGAAGGGACGATATCTCTCCAATGGAAGGTAAAAATATTACAATAGCAAAATTTCATCAAGAAAACGCACTGCTCTTCTTCCCTATACACATGACCCAATATAACTCGCTTTGCATTTAGAAATAATAATTATTTGTAGCGTAAGGCCCTTGAGCTCACATTACAGAATACACTGCAGACACAAGAATCGCTATTTTGAAGCTGCACAATTCAAAGCAAGTTGCTAAGATATCATCCTGGGATAAAATAACCCGCATCGGGACAAATAGGGTCAGAAAAAGCATAGACTGACTCAATTCAGCATAAACCACGAGAAACTACAAGCCAATGCATGTTTACAGAAAAGTGATCTGATTGCTTATTTCTATTGTCCTTTAAACTGTACCGGAGGCATGTTTTTGTTCACTCCATAAAACGCTTCGTTTTCCATCGTTTGGCTGGCCCAATTACTTTCAAAATATATTCAAATCCGTTTCTGCTTCCTCTTCTCCTTGTCGGGTGCTCCCGGTTCAATATTCCTTTTACATTCGGGAAACCAGTATTACTCGAAAGTGAAATCCCGCCAGCTATGCAGGGTATATGCACCAAAACGCTGCTGGATCCTTTACGTATGCAAGTTATTTGTTCCTTTGTGTTTTTTCAGATAATGGATTCCCTAATGACCCTTACACGAACTACTTGCTGTGGCCACACCTTCACTTTAGTGGGACCTTCCGTGCCGATGTTTCGACCGTCAATAATTATCCATCCAATTACGACAATGACAATTTTGTCCCAGGTGACCAGTTAGAAAGTACAGGAAACTGGAACCCAAAAGGCAGTGGAGAATGGAGCGTCAGTGGCTCAGTGAGTCACGTATGCTATGCTGATGGACACTGTGTGGGGGATGATGAAGGAGATAAAGCCACCGAGCCAGTCATGGGGGCATCCGTGCTGGGTATATTCGCACATAACCTAGAAGTCTTTATTATATAAACACCAGTAAAATACCAAGCTTTCGCGCGAAATCATGATATATTGACACGTGAAGATAACATGATACCACCGTTGCTGCGAAATTGAAACGGTTTGGAATTTCATTGGTGTTTTTATAATAAACAGAATATTACCTGGCCGCTTGGAGATACGAAATTTCTCTTCTCCTGTTGAAACATATTTCACTCGTTCGCTGGGCAACCTACCAACACTCGTACTCGAAGAGAAATTTCGTATCGCCGCGCGGCCATCTACTATCCTCTAATTATGCTTCACCCTAGCTCAATATGAAGCATTCATCATTGTTGTTTTAGACATTGAAGAGTGATTCAGTTATAGCGAAGGAAAGTACACTTTTCATTTGCAATTTAGCATACCTAGCGGGCGTGGAAAGAGGAGGGGAAGGCAGGGGAAAAAGAGAGGCAAATGTCTTCCATTCAGATAATGCTGCCTATTTGTGTTTCCAGATGGTGGCAACAAGGCGTCTGCAAAGATAGTTGACTTGGACAGTGAAGCTCAACTCTTTTCCGAAATTTGGGGCTGGAGAATTCGAATTGGGAACCTATTTTCCGCTGATTACACGCCAGTGCCGTTCCAGTACATATGGAAGAAAATGATAACTGAACGGGGAGGATCTCCCACTCTTGGTGCGGCTTATCAATCAGTGTTAACAAACATTAGATGGATAGATCGTGGAATGGAGTCGCCTTTCATCGAACAGCTTAGAGGTGCAATGCACAGTGACAACATTGACAGCGAAAGACTATCCATACGTTTTAATGTAGATATGTACCAGAAATATTCAAACGAAAGCACGTTCACCATGGGACGTGTAACAGGTAGAGTACTGTTCTTCTTTTATTCATCATCTCGATTTCAGGTTTACCTATCACGTACTGCTGATGGCAATGATACTGTGACAGGTACTGCCACCTCCACTGTATTCATATCTGTCACCATCACTGTCTCCATTGCCACCACTGTCGATAATGATTTCAATGCTTGATAGCATGTTTGAGTAAATATACGATTCACAAGGGGCACAGTCACCATAAACAGAGTCAAAATTGGCATCGTATAAAATTACCCCAGATGCACCACTAAACTAGGAAGAATCAAGGATGGCTTTGAATGAGGAAGATTGAGAAGGATTGTAATTTACAAATTTGAATAATTTAGGCTAAACTTTTCAAACTGTGTCATCCGTGACCGAGCTCCTTTAATATAGAAATTCAATTTCAGGTCTACCTATATTTTACGAGTTTTAATTAAAGAATAAATTAGTCAACTACAATACTTCGATTTCTGTTGTTTGCTATTTCAAATCCATAGGCACAGTTGGATTATTAGGTCGAAAGTCGCCGCCATTCTTTACTCATGGCCGCATGATGAAGGCACTGTCCAGTAATGTTCAGGATACACCTTTTTATGTCGATCAAAAGAAAGGAAAGGTGTTCGTAGACTTTGGCAACAGTTTACCTATAGATGAAAATGGCGGTTTAGACAGACAAGACTCTGCTGATCTATATGTTGCTGTGCCTCTTAATCGGAATCCGTCGCTGACTTGCTCTGATGAACTTCATTGGCTTGGCCTGATTTACAACAAGGTCCCAAACTGGTATCAGAGCACTGCTGGAGTCCAGGTCTTCCCAGCTCTTACATCATTATCGCCTGGTGAGATAAAAACAATTAGTCAGCATCCACTGGTTGTTGCGGAGGTACAGTGCAATATATGATTATGATCGACATGTTTGAATTGTCATGGTACTCTGAGTAAAGAAGTAAAAGACGTGTTCAATTGCATCTCGTGGCAGTAATACTCTACACACCTTATTCCAAAATGGCTACCATCTTAAAATTCTTTTGTTAGTATTCAAATAAGCCCTTCTTGCCTCGTTTTTAAGCTCAAAAATGAAAAGAATATTTTATCTTGAACGAGGCAACAAGGGCGAATTTGCATGTGCATAAATCAGCGGCCATTTTGGAATGAGGTGTATAGTTACTAGTGTTTGTACATTTGCACGGTAAAAACAAACTGTTAATTTATGCTGAGTTATGACATCAGGGCTGAGACAAAAATAGTATCAAAGTAGTATAGTATAATTTTTGTGTCTCGTTGGGGATATTTTAGAGTTATTATTGGTTTAACTTTATATTGCTCATAGATTAAAAATAGAGTGATATTCTGTATGCAAGTTAATTAAGACACAAAACCCTTCCTTAGAAAATATAGAATGACATACGATTATGGATGATATTTATTTAGATTTAAGAATTTACGTTTAAATGATAAAACTGATATTGGTAGCACTCTTTGTGATATTTGATGCATTTCCAAATTAACAGGTTACTGGCCATTTGCCAGTTGTAAAATGCAAGGAAATAGTGATGGCGGAAGCTTTAGATGGCATTGAAATTCATCCATACAACAAGTGGACTTTCCGAAAGAATCCAGAAGAACGAGCTATTGTCCAACTAATTGCGACACAGTTTGGGAAGCCTCTCCGTGGAGGACGTGTAAAGATTGATCCTTGTAATTGTGAGAACATTTTTGGATTTGGCCTGGGACCAAAGGTTGGCCAACCTCCTCTGCTTGATGTACCATTTCATTCGATGACGGATGAAAACGGAATCGCAACAATTGACATAGAAGTAAATGATCCAAGAAATAACAGGAGCTATATCGATGGTCAACTTTATCCATTTATATACTCAGTCGACACTCAAAATAAAAGTTGTGAAAGCCTGTGTAAAAACGAGCCTTTTAAACTTCTTAATTCATTGATTGTTATTTTAGCATGGGATCATTACGCTGTTAAGGGCACAGAACCAACCTGGCTGAATGATGTCTCTCCAATCTTTAAACAATATGCCAACTTGTATCCAGTAATGACTGAGAACTTCTTAGATTTAGGCAACTATTATGACGTCCTAAACCATCGAAAGGCTATCAAAATGAGTCTAGAGTTGCCTATGTCGCATCCAAATCATATGCCTGTAACACGTGACCTTTCAGGCTCCAAGCGTAAAGCCATAGTGGAATGGCTTTCCAGAGAAAAGCCACTGATTGGTGAACCACACAGCTTTTATTCTGTGGAGAAACTACGGAAGGATTTACAAACCGCTCTTCAACTTGAACATTCGACTATTCCTCCATATCTGACTGCTTTGGCGTCCATAAAGAACAGTTACAATCTGCAAATTCAAAGTGTCCTGAAAACAATAGTTATTCAAGAGATGATGCACATGGCTCTCGTTGCGAATATCCTAAATGCTGTTGGAGGAAAACCATCTTTGTATTCAAAGGACTTTATTCCACATTACCCCTCGCGCCTTCCTGGTGGAGTGCAGCCAGATTTGGTAGTACCTATTGAAAAGATTTCCCTTGCTTTGATAAGAAACATCTTTATGAAAATCGAGCAGCCTGAACTGGAACTAGCAGAAGTTTCCAGCTTTCGGCATGCGTTTTCATTCATGTATCGCCACAAGCAAAAGGGGAAGACGATCCAAAGACGGAAAAGTGAAGGAAAAGCAAACGCCGAAGGAAAACAGACTGTTGAAAGAGACAGCACACATGATTCCCAGTGGTCCGTGGATGCACAAGTCGAAGAAGATCCATCTACATGTTTAACATCATTCTCTAGAGAACAGTTTGGGATAGGTAAGCATCTTGTCAGCATGTTTTTTTGTAAAGCGGTACTAACATCATACGTAAATACGTTCACTCAAACGCAAAATATGCCTAGAACTTCAAGTTGAACGTTCATATCAAAAAAATAAGGGAAGGGGGGGAACAGTAATTGGCTTTTAGCTATTTTTCGACGCCACAATGGCCAAACTTGAAGTCATCCTGACTTTTTCAAGAAGAAATCTAACGCTCCTGATGACCTTACTCTTGTTATAGCTTCAGTTCACTGGCATATATAGTATTTCTTTAAAAAAATCACTATTTGCAGGTATACATTGACGTAAATACATTATTAGGCTCGTGCGTTTTTGAAGTGATACTCGTCATACCCGATTTTGTCGCTCACAGGATTGGATACAATTCAACTCAATTCAATTCAATTCAGTACAATTCTTTATTTCACAATGTAAACATACGCCAATTGTAATGTTCGGCAACTTTGCCTAAATGATAAGTGGGTATAACGTGTTGTAGGGTACACTCCAAAACCGTTCATAAATTGACCTTGTTTACCCGTCGTTTATTTGATGTGAATAGTACGGAAGCTACCGTAGTTATTTTATGGAGTGAGATGTTTAGTTGCCCTTGATGGTAATCGGAAAATCTCCCGAGTGTCATAGGTGAAGATACTGCACAATTTTTTGTCAAATAAAACAATTCACTTCGTCACTTCCAGATTTCCAATCCAGGCAATTGGAAGGTGTCCGTCAGCTTGTTGCGGAGGACCCACACATAAATGAAAAACAGGTAGCGGAAATATACAATTATGCAAGCCTTACATCCATTAAGAATAAAACAGCTGCTGAATCATAAAAAGGGTCACGTTGTCTCGACTTTTTCAATAGTTATCACACATTTGATTATTTTGATGTTTTATTGGTAATCAGAACTTCTAATAAAAAAGACTGTCTGTGGCTCAGGAACAAATTGTGCGAAAATGTAAGACTTAGTGTCCAGCAGAATATATAACGGGACTTTTATGTCCTTGAGAGCTCAATTACTTTTATTTTTGACTCGTGCTTGACCACAATAAAGTAGCACGGCCGTATGGTTTGAGCTCTGGACTTGAAACCATTGGTTATAATAATAATAATAATAATAATAATAATAATAATAATAATAATAATAATAATAATAATAATAATAATAATAATAATAATAATAATAATAACTTAACTACGCAACTGCGCACATATTAAAATTATGAATCTTAAACCGTATCAAAATATTAAAATTATGTACACGGCCGCAGTCCGGCATTCTTGGGATAGGTTGTAGCCTCGACAGTCACTGCAGTTGCAACTTGAGCAGTTAGGTCCTGATTCGTATGACACTTTTAAATTGCTTCAGAGAGAGTAGATTTCTTAACCGGCTAGGAGTGAGATCATTCCACAGTTAGCCCCGAGTTCAGGTCCTCGGCTACCATTGTAAATAGCCAGCTACTTTGCCTCCTACCAGTTGGGAGTCTTGTGTATGATTTTAAGGGACTGAAAATGACCACAAAAGTCAGCGAAAGTTATTTTAGGACGCGTAAGGGCCTTATTGGGTGATTATTTATGTTTACATTTCATTCTTGTATTTCTTGATGTCCTTAGCACCATGAAAGATTTCCTGGCGATAATATGAAAAAAATCATCAAGAATCACAACACAATCGGTGGTTTCTACAATAATATCTTGAACGCTCTTGGGCACCTTACGAACTGTGGAACAAACAACAGCATATTCACCGGAGACCCGCGCAAACAAGTTGATTTTCAACACTGGTCATCGCATGGACATACTTTGAAAGTCTACGATTACTTTACAGCAGTAGAAGCTATTCAAGATATAGTTGAGCAGGGTGAAGGTAGCTCTCCGTGTAATCCCGTTGCCTGGGATACAGGCAAAAAGAAGGATCTGTCACACTACTTCTTGTTCTATTCAGTGGCAGAGATGCGCGAGATTCAAGTTTTCAACACAGAGTCGTCGACGCTCCCAAATGAAATTAATGCTGACGACGACAGAGTAGTGGACTTCTCAAAGGTTTGTTATAGAGCGTTTTCAATTGTCGTTACGGTGCCATATTGGAGCGTCATATTGTGTACCAAGCCAATCCTCTATATTTAGAACAGATATCGCCTTTTGTTTCATCAATCCAATATGGCTACATGTCACGTGTGTACGTGTGACTAAATACAGGAATCGATCCGAAACTTTGATTTCTGTCTAATAGAGAGAAAAAGACGGTCTAACTCGGGTCACTCGGATCACGAGCGATCCACTTGACCACTACACCATCAAGGTCTGGTTGCTGAATCCTAAAAAAAGAATTAATCGTGTTACCCTTACTATTCTTGAGAGCTAACCATAAAAAGGCAAACCGCAGTGCCCAGTAGGTTAACTGCAGTGCTCAGTAGGCTTAGCGGAGTGCTATAGTAGGCTAACCGGAGCGCCCAGTAGGCTAACCGCAGTGCTATAGTAGGCTATTAAACCTGTAGTCTAATTTAGCTAACCATACTCGTTCCCAGTACATTGGGAGCTCGGATCGATTCCTGAACTTTGTCGCTGCCCACGTGTGTGGAAACGCCCTATTACTAAAATAATTTCAGTTTTAAATGTGCCAAAATTTATTCAGTTAAATAACATTGTGCAGCGCCAACTATTTACCGCCACCTGCTGTAGCGCAAGTTCAAGATTCAGATAAGATCTAGGGTATATAACAGGTATATAACGAACACTGTAGCATATGAAAAATAGTCTAGAGTATTCTAGCCTCGACAGTGTGACGCCATAGAATCCTAGAGTGTTCAAGGCGCTCGCAATACGTGAAGCACACCTGGAGTATTCAGGAGTATTCGATTTGAATACGTGAAGTGCCCCTGGAGTATTCGCGATGCACACCTGGAGTATTTAATTTGAATACGGAGGAACAGGCCGGATTCTAATAGGATTTATATTACAGTGGTATTTCGAATCAGGCGTCCTAGAATACGTCGGAATGTTACAGTATACGAGACGTGCGCCGACTCGTATTCAAGTGAATTCGGGCCCGAATATTTGGCTTTTTCGCGCGGAGGAAAACGAAAGGGCGAAAAAAGTTATTTTACTAGGGCCTTGCAGAGTGTTTTCTATTTTCAAAGCATTTCACTGCAATTCTATCCACTGCAATGTGAATGAGGCTGAATCAATATTAATAGAACTAATAGAACATATTAATAAACTATAGAACATAAATAAAAGCGCTAGTCATAAAAATATTATTTGAATAGAACCATCGATTAGACTGAAACATGGCAAGGTAATATCTGCATGCGAGCCTAGTGGTCCATCAGGCCGGAGTATTTCTACTCCCCCCCTGGATGGGATGCTTGTCCATCGCAGGGTAACTGCCAAGCAGTAAAATCGCCACTACCCTTTTATACACCTGGGTGAAGAGAGGCACTGTGAGGGTGAAGTGTCTTGCCCAAGAACACAACGCAATGCCCCGGCTAGGAGTCGATCCCGGACTGTCCGATCAGGAGTCCAGCACACTAACCATTAGGCCACCACGCCTCCCAAAAAAGAAACTTAAACTATTAATTCAAGTTTTCATTTCACTCACCGTTAGTTTCTTTGCGAAGTCTAAAAATGTAATCAAGTAATTACAATCTCGAGCATCTCCGGAATTCTCCGTCGTAAACAAATAAAAAAAAATGTGAAGAAACTGATAATAAGCTTGTACACTAACGCGATCCATATGTGATCCCTATAAGAACTAAAGAAACAGGGTAGGATTTGAATTATTTCTCCTCAACGATCAGCGAACTAAGTTCACAATTACTCGATAAACCTTTAGTCAAACATTTACCTGGCACAATTGAACGCACTCTGCGTGGTGGGTATATTTCGGGGGATATTCATAAAGAAGAATTAAACGTTTACTTAGCCCTGTTGTACTTACAATCAAAAGATAAATGCTATTTTTTAATTTGTCTTACTCTATCAACAGCTATGTCATGGCACCTACTACTTCAACGGGTCCAAGATTCCTTTCGATCCCGAAGGTGTTTGGTCGATGGTTACTAATCCCCACATGTCAAAATATAGGCCGGGCTCGACAGCTTACAGGAAGGCAGAAAGGTTCAACAAAGTATACACCAAGCTGCTGAAATCACTGGAGAATGTCTTTAATGGCCATCCTGACTCACTGAATGATGCTCTTGGCCTCATGTACTCTGTTGATCTTCACTTGCAAAACCTAGTACGCACGCCCATTGACGACAATGGAGACCCGGATGTCGGGCCAAACGCTGGTCCAACTTTTTATTTTTCACCATACTGACGGTTTAGCATAATCACCTTACCCAGAGAGAGAATAAAAAACTGTGTGATGATTTTCAAATTGAAAGGGGATAAAAAGAAGCAAACATAGAAGTTTAATTTCAGATAAGCGTGTGCGTTGTTACAGTTAGCCGTATAAATATCGCAATACGAATCCGAAGTAGTTTGCCCAGAGTTACCTGAAGCGAGCTACAAAATCGCTTAGCTAACCAATGGGAAATTAAGGCGTGTTTTTGCTTTAAGTGTCAAGGCATTGCATTTATCAGTTACAATTTTTTGACATTACAAGTTAAGAAATCTAAAGGCTTGTTAGCTGGCTAGCAAAAGACAAGTATTTTTTTTTTTGAAACTTGAAACATTACAATTATTACAGTACTTGAATAGACAGAGCAGTTACAGAGCACAAAATTAAAACAAATGCTAGTAAAAAAAAACTGATAATTATTTTGTCACTGAAACTAATTATATTCTAACTTCAATTAACCTTCGCATTTTTCAACTCTGCATTGCAAGAATAGCGCTGACTTTAGCTAATAAAAAACCAGGTGTTTTTTCCAACATTTTGCAACAAACATAATATTTTTGAGTTTGCACAACTAAGATCCCAAACGTTCGGGTTAAGTTTGAACTTGTATTATGGGGAAATTGTAAAAGACAAGTATACAAGTAAGACATTAATTGTTGTTATTTGGTTTTGAGGAGGTGAGCAACAAACTATAATAATCAATCCAAAATGGCGACAAGGTGTCCTTCGTGCCTCCTTCTCATACTCGGAAATCATTTTAAAACAACAACAATGAAATGGTTAAGTAATAAGAAGAGGGAGATGACGTTGTAGAATTAAAGGGATTAATACGAGTTATGTTTGCTCACTGAAGAGTCAGCAAAGAAGTTCGGTTGGGGTGAAACTGCACCTCATGGGCGCATCCAGAATTTCTGCAAGATGGTGGCTGATAAGAACTAAAATAGATAATGGCTGCACATGCTGAAAAGTCCTTCGTCTTGTTTATTCAGTACCCGCCGACTTCTGCCCTGAAATTTATGAGGTCGACTTGTGGCAAGTCTAGTTATACTGTTATACCGTATCAGTCCCTTTTGAAAAACAGGTTTAAAATCTCAACCTGATATAAAACTACAATTCTGAGGCCGGCTTTTTCATTGGTTTGGTAGATACAAAACGAATTATTCACCTCAGTGTTGGTGAAATGTGGCTATGAAAAGTCTGCATTCGGGCCTAGTGGCCCATCAGGCCGGAGCTTATCACGGTTTCTGTAACATGAAGCGACAGAGAGTATTTCTACTCCCCTCTGGATGGGATGCTAGTCCATTGCAGGGTTACCCCTCAGTAGTAATTTCGCCGGTACCCATTTATACACCTGGGTGAAGAGAGGCACTGTGAGAGTAAAGTATCTTGCCCAAGAACACAACGCAGTGCCCCGGCTAGAGGCTCGAATGTGGTTATACATGCATGTAAAGCCCCAGCGGCCAATCGGACGCAACATTTTGCAATATGCTAAAACATATTAGGTGGCGCTTTCAAATAGCAAATCGAACTAGCGCGCATGCTCCAGTGCAACGATGTTACACGAACGTTGCAACAATGTAGCGCAACGGTGATTTCCTGTACAATTTCTAAACTTCCTTTGAAACGTTAGAGAATAAAAAAATTATAACCTGTTTGAAGCCAGTATTGTATTCGAGCAGCTCGACTAATCAGATTTACATAATCGCTTTGCAATACGTCCCGCGAATCTTGTCGGGCAAACTACGCATATATATATATAGAGAGTACGGAAAGCAAATGTAAAGGACTTCGATCTTCATTGACATTTTGTCAATTTGTTGCTTTCCTTTTGGAGCAGTTACCATCTGCATAAGCCAATCGTCAGAATGCTAGGTTTCACGTACAAGTCCAGTTCACGGAAAACATCTTAATGTATAAACGTGAAGCTAATTTTATTCACGTTAGTTTAATTTGAACGCTTTAACTCGCAAAAAAGTCCTGCATCGGTATAATTCGCATGTAAAGAGGGCTCCCAAAAATATATCATTGAGTTATCCTATTAGTTTTGCTTTCTCATGCAACATACAGAATACCTCACTACTTTAATAGCTTCTCAGAACTGGCTAAAAGCGACAAAACCTTGAATACCATCCTTACGTCAATTTTTATCTTTTGCTGTATTAATACTGAAATAACACTACATAAATTTAACTAGTGATTACTTA
Organism: Blastomussa wellsi; assembly: GCA_947652115.1. Classification (NCBI taxonomy): domain Eukaryota; kingdom Metazoa; phylum Cnidaria; class Anthozoa; order Scleractinia; family Plerogyridae; genus Blastomussa; species Blastomussa wellsi. Next base: position 35,187,699 of record OX393562.1, read on the forward strand.
TCAAATAACCGAACGCAGATTAAGCTAAAAAAGATACCCCGACCATAAAAAGTACATCAAAACTTAACTTCTGGTGTAAAACTACGTATTTTCTTGTACTATATCTGCCCGAGCAAGTTTATGTCGTTTGCCTGTGACAACAAGGGTCGGCTCAGCGGAGAAAAGCTACCAATATGCAGGCCAAAAAAGTGAAGCCGCTGGCAATTGGCACCGTTGCTTCATTGCACAGATCCTTGCTGCAGCAGTAGGCAGTTTTCCGTTTTATGATATCTTTGCAAAATGATTCAGTATTGGTACAGCCTTTGGCGTATAAAGAGCCGCCCCAGCTTCGCAGCTCTTGTTCAAACTTGGCGCAGGTTAGTTGCCCAGGAGAACAAGTCACCGTTTTCTTGTTACTGTCACAGTCACCCCAGTCTCTGGCACTTAAGAAGAAATGCCCACTAAAATCGATCAAAATTGAAATTTCGCGGCTACGGTCAAAATTTTGTTGTCGCTCATATTTTGGCCATAGATAGGTATTAGTAAGTAACGTAACGTGATGCAGCGGGAAATTAGCCAATCCGGTAACTTTTTTCCCGAAAACCCAGTGAAGATAAAGATTCCACTTGGTCTGTTACAGAGGGGTGTATACATGCGTACATGCATGTCTGCGTGTTCCCATTTTGTGCAGCGCCTCGTGTTACCGTGAGTTCGTTAATTAGTATTCTAGTCAACTGTATCCGGCTGATACATTTTTTTTATAGTCCTAGTCTAAATTTATAGATTAAAGAGGGTCTTGAATGGGTAAAATGGGAACTGGGATTGGCCTAATTTTGCACTGGGAAAATGGGATTTGGTCACTGGGAATGGGAAAAATGGGAATGGGATAAATATCTTTTACCCATAACCAGGTGAGACATCACTTATTTTCTGGATTGAGAAACGTCAGAAAATTGTTCAAGCGCCTTGTTCCTGTCAATTTTTCGAATGTTTAGCCAGCATGTTTATTTTCCCCGAATCAGCGGCCTCAACTTGTGGTAAATTATGGGTGTACGGTGGTATGTGTATTAAGAGTGTGTGTGTGTAAAGCCAAAAATGGCTGAAGCATAGTTCCAGAATCCCACGACCTTTATCGCCTGATGACAGTAACTCTGAGGAAGAGGTAGAAAGCGCTCTTGAAAAAACATTGAGCATGATCCGCGAAATCTCGTTATTCCTTGACAGTAATGTATAATAAAACAATTATTAGATCATTCGTGTTGTGTGGTATCCGGAATACTGTCTATTGATTTCAGAAAGGGCCAACGGACAATTCAAAGGCACCGGATCCTGGTTGGATCTGATCAGCAAATATAACTTATTAAAAGAACTGAACACAGAAGGGCTGACCGTGCAGTTGGCATTGACTATTGTATTTTTCCAATATTTCGTATACATTAGTCAATCCCAATTGTACGGTCAGCCTTTCCGTATTCAGTTCTTATCCGGAATACTCGGTAAGAGTTATCATCCGAAGCCGAATATGAAAAAACCTCATCCAATAATAATTTTATTGTGCCGTTTCGGAACAGTCTAAAAGGATCCAATTGTCTTGAGAACACCTTCACAAATCCTCGTGAATTTTTTGCGTCTTTTTTGTGCTGTATTTTGAAGCCGTAATTTTGAAGAGATACGAAGTATGTATAACACTGGGATTTTTCTGAATCCTGCTAGTGGGAATGGGATTTGAACATTGGGAAGTGGGATTTGGAAATAATTGGGCTGGGAAATGGGATTGGCTGCCCCCCTTCAGGACCCTAAAAGGGCCCTGAAGGGCCCTAGTCAGCCACACTTTTGTTATTGTTTACATGCGAAAGTTTCAGAATTATATTTTACGCGGAGCGTGTCGAAACGAAAGAGACCAGTGAGAAATTGGCTAAAAGTTATTTAAGCACTTCCAGTAACATAACCAATGCAATAAGATTACGCTTCACCATACAATTTCCAGAATTTCGATGGCATCGAAAATGGCGGAGGTTGACTGGAACCCTTTAAACTTTTAGTGAATAGTTGCCGATGGCATGTTTCAAATGTTGTGGACTTCACAAATGGCCCGACTTGACCCCAGCAAACAAAGTACATAGTCAAATAATACAAGATTTGCTGACAGCCGCAATTTTTTCAGACCAAGAGTATCGACCAACCTGTATGTTATCTAGTTCAAAGATTTTGAAATCTGTGCCCCCTTAAAATCAAATATCTGCCTCACTGTTTTCGTCATTTTGTCAAAAAACTTAAACTGATTTGACTTTGTGCGACAGGTCGCAGCGACAAAGATATTCACCAAAAATACACCGTACACGCGACATGCCGCCTCGTATATTTTGTATGTCACAGTGAATGGACCCATTCAAACTGAAAGGCTGAAATTAGCGAGATTAGCCTGCGTGCAGGCAATGCTAGTCCGCATTGCGTGAAGAGACGAGCGTGCAGCCGTCTTCTTTTCCGCTTCAGGAAATAGTAGACGGCTGCACGAATACTAACTTAAATCAGCCGTTTCATGAAATTAACTAATTGAAGCTCAGTTGAGTCCCGATTTCTCCAATCTCCAAGCGAAAAATTACTTTAATATATCGGCGAATTCAAGAAATAAAGTTTTTGACTGAGAAAAGTTGGATAAATTGAAGGCTCGATCGAGATATCGGGATCCATTGTATACCTAATGAGTCCATAAACGTGCAATTTTATAAGTAAAGTGAAAGAGATCTTACCGAAGGAGAAACAAGAGAATAAACCAAGAACAAACAGTAATTTCACCATGATGAACTGAGATTGCGCTATCTGTATGTCCTTGATGTCCTCTTTTTCTTTGATTGAAATCCAACTTCTTCTGAATCGGCACTTGACCCTCGTGTTACAAACTACTAAATTTTATACTCAAAAATGTAAACCGAAACCACGGGGGGTTTTGCTAAAAGGAGGCTCTCGCTCGACGCAGGCGTTATTAGGGGATTGCGTTACACTTGTCCCAACTTATTACCCAAGTGTAACGCAATCCCCTAATAAAGAAAATAAGCCTCCGTAGAAGGTCTGTTTTTCAAACCGAAATATCGGGCAAATATATTGTACTTGTTTTAATGTGATTTTATTTCTGTTTTAATTTCTTCTCTTCGCGGTTGCATAGCATTGGTGGTTTTCACGTCACGCAAGTATCACGCAAGTTTCACGCACATAAGAAATAAAATCGCTTACCATTCAATAAATTGAGTCAAGAAATTAAAACATCGTAGATGTACGATATTTCGAACTCGAGTTATTCGGCAAAGTTTATCACTGAAAATTATAGTGTTTAGTATGGAGACGCCATGTTGGAGCCCCTCTGAGGGACTCCAACGTGGCGGCTGGATACCAGTGGAAACATCTGGAGTTTACTTTGGCTCTCTCAAAACGTTTCTTCTCGTTGTTAAACTTGAAAGCATTCGCATAGACACTTCCCTCAACATATCGGTTACTCAGAGCTCGAAAACATAAGGCGAATCGATATTTTCGCGCACATAACTTGTCACCCAGAAACAATGCATTGTGAAAAATCTGAATTTCAAACTGTTCTGTTCTCAAAACAAAGCCGTCTACCAACCTGAAAACACGCCAGCAGATATATGTTTAAAAATGACTTTTACCTGGTTAAGTTGAAAACTCATTATTTTTTATTTATTTTTTTCTGACGTCACGTGAAAACCAAGAATCTTTTGATTTTAACTGATCCAGGTCTACAAAGATCCGGCACCATTTTGCATTGGTTTGTTGTTGTGGTCTTGCGATATAAGAAGAGTTAAAAGCTTAAAATTGGTCTTAGAATGAATGATTAAAAAGAATTCGAAGGAGTAACAAACCATGTCGCTTCATGTTAGAACATTGGGTATGATAATGCGCGTGTAAGAAGAACAAAAGAAAACTATTTTCTGCTATTTACTTCTCATTTTCCTTTCTTTCCTCGCTACCTTGTACTCTCCGCAGTATTTCTAGCTGCTGGAAAAGTTTCGCCTTTGGCTCGGACTTTGAGTGCAAACTGGTCCAACGTCATGACTTAAAGAAATTGATCGATTGGGTTCTTCTTCTTTAGAACTCGATTGCTTTTCACGCTTTCTTATTATAATTGCTTAAGTTACCGGTATGACATCGATAGGAGAGAGGCAATGAGAGAATGAATTGCTTTTCCTAAGAACACAACAACGTCACTCCAGCCAGGGCTGAACCTTGACCGCCGGATGCGGGGACCGAAGTCCAGCAGATCAGGCGCGTGTAATATCTGTCGCTAAGGCTCGCATTTGTTTGAGTGTTTTATGGGAAAAACGGTTGACAGAGACAAGTTGTACTAGATAATAAAATAAACGAAAAGCCTGAGATATAGTAAGTTTCATTGCACTCAATTCACAATTATAGCCTCCCTCCTCCTCCCTCTAATGTGGACCTAACAGTGATTAGGGTGATTTACTGAACCCCGACTTCATCCTTTAGCCACGCCTAGTCGACTGTTTTGTGTTCACGCGCATTTTTTCGTAGATTACCGGCTACTATCTCAATGGACATTTGTCTTGACCCATATAGGGGTATCATGACAAAGTATCAACAACTATACAACTTTAACAAAACGTTTATTGTAGATAACTGACTTACAAAAACCGAAATCAACTTGTTTCAACTGAGTAAACGATATAAGATTCGTAAAGACAATGTGAACTGTTCTAAAACAAAAACTTGGTTACTTATGAAGCCTCCTGGTACGTCTCAATGCAGCAAGGCCATCAACGCGCATGCGATGAGGACGATGGCGCTGACCAGTTGAGGTGCAGCAGCATTGCACAGTTCGCCAGAGCAACAGTCGATTTTACATTCTCCTTTGCCCTTACAGAAGTCGATCTTGTCAGTCACATCACACAAGTCAGCTCTCAAACATCCTTTTTCAAAGGCTTCGACAGATGCACCTTCACCTTTCACATCTGCATAAGCTTTGTAACAGCGATCAAAACTCGCAGGGCAATCCAATTCTTTCTTGACATCTGCACAGTCATCCCAACTTTTGGTACTCACACATCGGTAACATTTTAAGCCATACCCTGAATAAAAATTGAGAAAGATATACAAATATTTCAATACTTTTAAGTTTAAAATGTTTGGAGAAGACTACCAGAATCAGCAGGGGCATTTGTAAAAAAAAATGTCAAAAATCGACAGCTGGAAATTCGCATACGTTTCCAACAACAGCAACAACAGGGTTTTTTATTCATGAGAATTATCAGAATCTATATATATAAAAAAAGAGAAATAATAAAAAGAAAACCTCTCACGAAAAGGGAACATGAGGTTGACCCTATAACGTTCCCTGAAAACAAAATGAAGGAAAAATTATAATAAAAAATATAAACCTACAGGTGTACAATTTACATATATACAATTTGAGAGTTAGAAAATTCTATGTTTTAAAATGGTTAAAAATATTTTCAATGATACTATTTACAAAATTACAATTAGGAATAAAATTGGTTAAATTACATTTTAAGAAGGACTTCCGTCCTTACTCCTTGAATGTTATTAGCAAACATTGTGGCAAGGAAGTATAACTGCTCGTAGTTCAATTTTACTGCCGATCTGCGTGAAGGAGACTGCCTATTTTGAAGGGAAATTTTTAGCTCACGAAAATTTTTCTTTGCCAAAGCCCCAATGGGGAGCCTGTTCGCAGGCAATAGCAGTAGCAAGTTTATTTATTCATAAAAGTCCTATCATATAACAATATGGTCTTCCAAAGAATTATGATTATTACTGATTTTACTAAAGTAAAGGTTTTAACTATAGATACTTAAATAGTTGTCAGAATAAAATACCATAACAACAAATAAATTTATTATTTTTCTAGTTAGGGCGGTTGGGCTGTTGTCTTATCTCCGGGGCGATTTTATTCCCCTGTAGTGCAGGCTAACTTTTGCATACTCAATTCCCGGTCTGCCGGTAATGTGACAATTACATGTACAACAGGTAGAATTGAACCACGCATAAGAGGAAACATTAAAACTGACGAATAACTGCGCGAGGGCCTTAATAGCTGTTTCTGCAGTACTATATTAGTTCGACGCGAAAATTCGACTAAAATTAACTGTAGTTCGACCCGAAAGTGCCTTGCTGCACGAAACATCAATGGAAAGCAGCTGAAATGAACCGACACAAACCGAGTCAGACAACTGCGTAGTCTCCTACGAGCCGCAAAAATTATATGAAATTATAAAGATGTATCCACAGCCCTGCCTTTCTGAATGGATTCATATCGCAAAGAAATGCTTCTCGAGCTACTCTTAGAGAGATTCCAGTGACATCCTTGGCGATGGTGTCCAAAAAATACAGCAAAGAGCTAAATAATATCTTCTAAAAGAAGGAGGGGGTTGCATATTGGAAGTGAAGTAGTGGCCCTTTGTAAGCCTTTTGTGATTATTTTCCGAGCTTTCTTTATTTGTTCTTAGGGCCTGTTTACATTGCGAATTTCAGTCTGGGCTCAAAACACTCGTCGTATAATCACAAACGCGTTTTAAGATGATTTATTCTGAAAGCCGAACTGCAATCTCAGCGCCTCTAACCGGGCTGAAATCACCATGTAATCGATTAGTCCCTTAGCTGGTTCATAGCTATCCGGCTATCTTTTTTTAATTGTAGGGAATAAACACTACCATGTCGCAGTCAGATTAAAAAAATTATTTTGCAACTCCTATGGTATAAACTGTCTCTTTCAGCTTCCCAAAAATGTTGTTGACAATAACAACCGAACGTCTCAAAACAGCCTCTCTTGAAAAGGCTTTCAAATATTAATAATGTGCGATGCGCTCTGGAAAGTAAACCAGATGTGAACAGTGCGCCATTTTGGTCGTCCTGTTTCGAAAAACAGATCGTAATGCAAACTATTTGTTAAATTTTATCTACACCAAAAGGTTTCTCTTGTTTAGAGGAAGCACGGACGGAGCGCGAGTGTGGCGACAAATTTCATTGTCGACATTTTACCTCGGCACAGCTTTTTGTCGGAGCGAATGGATTCGCTCCAACGAAGGGCTAACGCTCGAAACGTCAGCTCTTGAATCTCTTTACGGTGGCCAATTGACATTATCAACCCCAAAATTATATTGTTATACTTCCCACCGACGCAGCACCAAAAACAACCGCTCTCTACACAATATTCGAAGCGCTGGATGTTACTGATCTCATTATTAAATTAACAGCGTTATCCAGGGCATTATGCACAGTGCCAAAGGCATCGCCCTATATTTTCAGTTTATACGCTCTGAGCAACTGAAAATGTTTTAGCAAATTTACGCCGTATTAAGCAAAACCAGATGCTATCGGTTTATTGTGAATAAAAACTTTCGATCCACAGAAATAAGGTGTGTCAGTACTGGCTTGATGTACAAACAGTTGAGGAATTGATGGGCGCTGGCTGAATCGCTTTCACAAACGCTCAAACATTGTAATTTTGGGATTTCTCTTGACATACGTACTGCACATCATCATAGCTGGAATCCATATCACAGATCAACTAAACGATGCAAAAATCAAATCCATGTTCCATTTGCGCAATTTTAAATTAAAGTTCGTTTCAAACAATCGAGCAGAAACTGCGCTATCCTTATCCTTAAACGCGAAAGTGGCTCAAAGTCAACAGTAAGAGTAAACTTTGCTGGGAATAAACTTACCAAGTGAGATGCAAAGAAGAGAAGCAAGAACGAAAAGCAATTTCATCTTAAAGGCTAATATCTCTCTCTCGGCTTGCCTTCTGTTGAAGCTGCGTGGTTTGAGAGTACAGATGTATTCAATTGCGCATTATTAGTTGTCTCATATTTTATAGCGAACCAATGAAAGTGGCGTATTTGATTAACGAGACATTTTTAACCAATCAGTTCCTAAAAGATGGCGTCTCATTGTATGCGTGTTGAAGCGACCTTGCGTTCTTGGAAAGAGATCGCTCCTTCTGAGAATTGTAGAAAATTAGTGTGGTATGTAACCGAACCGGAAGACTAATAAAGAAAATGAAAGAAATATTCTATAAAATCACTGAGACTGTTAAGGGATACGCCAGTTGTTTTGGGAGCTAGTAAATTAATACATAAGCGTTTTCTTTTTGGACTAGTGGAAGGTGACGAGAGTGGGGTGGGGGGAATGGAAATCATTCGGCGGTCATTCGGTCGGGAATCTCTCAACCTAGTGACGAGACTTGAGACCCCCCCCCCCCCCTAACTTCCCACTGCTAGGAATGTTATCAAACATTTTCCATGGACAATCGACCTTTAATAATTGTGTCTTCGAATTTATTCATCGACGAGAATGGCATGTGGCGAATTAATTAATAAACAAACATAGTTTTCTCGGAAACAGTCATCAGAATGAAAGGGTTTTTCTTGGAATTGCAAGGTCAAGGTCTAGCATTTCTCTGAATATTCAGGGTAGATATGACGACGCGACGGATATTTGCAAACAATTTTAAAATATATTTCCAGGTGGTTCTCGAAGTAGTTAGGACGATTTTAGAATGGCATCTGGTGTTTGACGAGTTCCACCAGAACTGTATTAGTCCGATAACCTGCTATTCTGAGGATTCTGGAAATGATCAACGGACAGTGAACGCTTTTGCGGGTTAATCATACGAGCACATGCAGTCAAACATGATAAAGTCTCATGCAGCCGCTTTGGCTACGAGCAGCCCTTTCAGTTATTTTTTCAGGATCAGTCTGGCCTGCGTCGCAGACGAAGGCTAGATCATTCCCGCCTCTCGCGGGTCGCATGTGCCACGTGTAGATTACAGCTGAGATTAGGACTTAACCCCAAGAGCTTGAAACATTCGAACGCACACCAGGTCACAGTAAAAACAATCGTAAACGTTTATTTGAAGGAAGCGATGAATCAGCAACATCAGAGAAATCAGGATAACAAAACAGAGAAGTACTTGTGCTGCGAAATCGTTGTTATGGTTGTAGTTGTGATTTTGTGAGTGTGGTTCGAACTAAAAGCAAAACAATATAAAAGGCTTATGTAAGCTGATACTAGCGAAGATACAAACATAAATCACGGCTGCTGATGGAACATAGTTCTAAACTATAACAACACGATAACGACTAAAAATACTGATGTAGCAAAACTTACTTTGTTCTTGCTCCTGTGAGGGTAGCAATTGAACAAAGAATAGCTTGGAACGATAGCGAGAGATAGCATAAAATAGAGAGCACGTACAAGATGGCGTAACTAAACTGATACAAGCCTGGTGTGTCTTATTACATGATTCCAAAGGTTGTATTGCGAAACTTGCATTGATCGCGGTAATCACAGCATGAATAGTAAAGAGTAAACTTAACTAATGTACAAAATCGTTAAAAAGTAAATGTTACATAAACAAAATAAAGAAGAAAACGAGTTACGAAAGTAACAGCGATAACAATCTTTCACCAATCAGCTGAAGAGGACAACAGTGAGGGTGACGGAAACAACAAAAACGTTGGCGTACGTATGAGGTTTACCTTGTCACTTCCGATGTCATTTTATTGTCCTCCAATATTTGTTAGTTACGTACTAATCTTATATTTTAGTTGTTACTTCTATTTCCAATGGTTACTTCTGAAACATCAGGATGCAATGCGTTTTCTCGATAAGGTATACTATTGCTCACCCCTTTTGTATGAGCCTTCATTCCGGATCCACTACATATAAATTGTAGATGATTATAACGGAATTCTACAAATACCGCATTATTTAGATTGAAATCGTCTGTGAAATTTGAATGGCAGTTAAATAATGAACCGGAAAAGACGAAAAAAACGCACTGTAGTTTCGGTTGGGTAAGACTAATTTGGTTTACCTGAACGACAATTTTAAAGATAAAGAAAAGTCAGTTCTCTAAAGGTGGCAGACTGATACTAAGTTAGTTAATTAATGAATGAAGGCATCGCATTTGAGTTCAACGAAGCTAGGACAATTCATGCGGCGATTGTCCACACGAAAAAATGTTGGTCTGAAAACGTAAACAACCTTTCCCTTGTGGATTAGTATTCCGTCCAAAAAACGGCGATCGAAAACGCGCCAGAGTGGAAATATTTAACAACGACGTTTTTTTCGTTTGGACGGTGAAATGGGAAATTTTCGAATATAAGGACACCACTTTCTACTTTGCGGACTCATTCGGAGCCCCATGAGCGGTATTCATGCGGACAGGGGGAAAAGATTCAAACGTGAAACGTGTGGACGCAAACATTTTTGAAAAACGGGAAATCAATGTGTGTTTCATACGAAAACGGATACGAATGGACCTGGGCGGGCCAGACAACGATTGCTCTAAATATGAGAATGATTCTGGAATTCATCTTCAATTCCGCCTAAAAATCGTTAACAAAATGCAGCTGGACCCTCATTCTATCAGCTCACTTCCCCGGAATGTAATCAATTCCAGCGCACAGTCGTAATTGATACCAACCAAGAAATATTTGCCTTTCTCGTAGTGGCATGCATCTGTTAAAAACTTATTTTTCAGCCAGGAAGGTGATAAATATCATGAAGGCTTATGTCCTAAACCTTTATTTTGGTCCAGATGACTTAAAATATCAACTTAGCAAGATACAGCCTATTAAAAGAGATCTGAAAGAGACATTACATGTAAAACTACTGACGTAAAATAACCTTGAAAAAGTCTTAAAAAACCTGTCCTAAAACAAAATATTCTTCTGTTAATATAGTAATGGCGAAATTTCATCCTAAAGCAGCAAGTCTATCAAAGCGCATGCGATGATGGAAAAGGCGCTGATCATTTGTAGTCCGGCAGCATTGCACAGATTACCAGAGCAGCAGTCAATTTTACACTCTCCTTTTCCCTTACAAATGTCGACCTGGTCGGTGGCATTGCACAATGCTTGGGTGAAACATCCTTTTGCAAATCCTTCAACAGATGCTCCTTCGGTTTTTACATCTATATAGCCTTTGTGACAGCGATCAAAAGTAGGAGGGCAATCCATCTCTTTCTTCATTCATCCCAGCTTTTGGTGCTAACGCAACGGTAACACTTAAAGGCGCATCCGAAGAAAAGAAATATGGTTTTCAGTCAAGCAGTTACATGATTAGGCTCGATTTCCACCGCTCTCTCGAGTCCGGTCTTCGTTCGTGTTCGGGGAGGAGTGCGGGCTCCGGTTCCCGAACAGCGGCTGGTAATCCAGCCTATTACTTGATACGAGGCTAGGATTTAGACTTAATGTTTCAGCAAGTCGGTTTTTAAATCGAATGAGCAGTTTTTTCAGTTTCCTTTTGCAAATTTCTGACTTTAAACATAATCGAAGTGACTGATGTTTCGGCGAGTGAAATGCCGAAAACTGAATGATGAAATGGGCGCACATATTGGGAAACTCATCTTCTAGCTGGTTTAGAATATAGCATTAAAAGATCCATAAAATCACCGAATTTACGCGCGCGGGCGGCCTCCTTGTCCGTATTTCCGGCACTCGCTTTGTTTTAACAGCCATTTTTTTCAGTTCGCAAACGGCAACGCAAACATCCGAGGTAAAAGTACCCTGCGAGCAGAGTCTTTTCGATCATGAACGTCTCAACAAAAACGTATCACTTTTCGCAAAATCCCCACTTTTTCGGACTCTTATTAAGATCACAATAAGTGCTGGGAGACATGAGCACTCCTATTCTCCTGATTCCTGCACTATAATGACGTCAAATGAGCGTGTATGTTCGAGAAATAGCATTATTAAATTATCTCACAACATTTAACACAATATCGTTATCAAAAAGCACAACCACTATGCACATGACCATCGCCAAATGAAAAAAAAAGACAGAACTCATTCGGTAGATAAAAGTTCATGCAAATGTTTCATTAGGGAACTTACCGATAGAGATGGAAAGAAGAAAGGTGAGGATGAAAATCGGCTTCATCGTGGTGAACTCAAACGGAAACCTCTTCTCCTCGACACTTGTTTCTGTAAATACTAAAGATTGGATTGGCGGAGAAGAATAATTAGTCCATTTCTCTGCACAATCAACCAATAAAAGAACCCGATTCAGCGGTCCTGACAATATCACACCAATCAGCTTCCTCAGGAGGGTGCGTCATTGTTAGGACGTTGTCACGTGATAACCTATTCCTAGAAAAGACAAAGGTGATTCTGAGAATTATGCATGATAAATCATGCACATGCAAATACCGAATTATTTTGCGGAAGGACTGTGTGGACAGAAGCAAAAATCCGCAAACAAATAAAAAAAAATTATATATGCGACAAAATTCTGTAGCCATATCTCAGGATCAAACTTTCTTTCTTTAGTGCCTTTATTGTTTTTAACTTCGGGGGCGACGGTTTATCGATTGGAAACATGCCAGGATGTAGATGCCAACAAGACAGCTGCGATGTTCTTAGCTCTTTGTTTCAACGAGGAGGCTTTATCCGAGCCGTGCTTTACAAATTCAACTCAATTCAATTCTTTATTTACACTATAAAGAGAAATTGAATTTACTTCCGCAAAATTCGATTGCTTTTAAGCCGAAACGTGTTCTTGAGGTCGTCCGTTTTCTGTGAGTAGATAAAATGTCACATACGCTCTGTATCTACCTTTTTAACATTAACACTTTACTGATAACAAAAGAGGTGCTTCCTTTACATCTTGCAGCGGGGACACTTCAACAACCAGTCCAGACAATGGTTTGTACCTGTTGCGGCCTCGAGGGAATATTTATAACAATATGTCAAATATAGAATTTTACATTAGTCATCTAAATGTCCTCCCAATCAGCTACCCACAGAAAATACTGAGGGGGAAGGAAAATATACCTCAGGCAACTATACGTTTTCTTTTCCAAGTTGGTTTCCATTTCTATCGTTTCACTGCAGCGTTTAACTTTGATTTTCTGTTCATTAGATAAAAAATAGGTCCGAAATGCATACATGCGTGGTGTAGGAGTTGAATTGTTATATTTAATTATAGTAATACCGAAAAGAAAATTTGGAGTTTGAAATAAATGGTAGTAAGTGGATTGCAACCTTAGACACGTCATTATTGTTTGGTGTTCTATTTGTATAATAACGCATATTCGCTATTCACCATAAACGGGTCTAAACGGGGTCTGTTGCTTGAAGAACTCTGTCGTGGGTGCTCTATCCATCAGCAGTCAGTTACCCCATTTAAAACGACATATAGGTTTAGATTCATTGCTTATGAAAGGGAATAGAGGAAACCTAAAATGAGTGTTAAGGTCATTCCCCTGTATTGCATTGCGCATCCTTACTGCGCACGATTTATTGCGTCATCAGCCCGCGCACCTAAAGAAAACTGCGGCGTTTTATTTACGGCTTTGCTCGTGAAAGAGATAAATCGTCGTTTTCTCGTAGACGAGTACGGTGACCTATATTTTTTTACCCTTTTTCTGAGACTAGCAATCTGACTTTCTTCCTATAACAGGAATATAAACAAATTCCCATTGCAGAAAAATAAATAATCGACGGGAACGTGAACTTATTGAACATATATTGTGGTCTCTAGATCACTGCATACTAGTAACAAGTTGAATCAATGTCGACTGGAAATGCGTGATTTGATAATGAAACATATATTAAATTGTTCCTTGAAGGCGATACAGTATATGTAGAGTTTTTTCCCTTGTTTTGCTTTCTCCCTATTTTTTTTCTTCTCCCATGAGACGTGGCATGAGCTAGTCAAATGAAAACATTTCTGAAGCTGATATTTTAACGAATTATGGGGTATAATCAAGGTGCTCCTGCTCCTAAACGAATATGGGAACTCCTCTTTTTCATTACAAAATTTAAATTCCCTTACGATGAACAACAAATGGGCAAAGTTTGAACGAAAATCTATTGTCAGTTCTATTTCAGGGGAATGACCTTAAAGGAACAAATGCTTCTTTACTGTGCAGTAATTTTAAAAGGTGGCTCCCGACAGTTTCCAGTACTATCCAAGACTTGTCATGGGTCATTATAATCAATCTTGGTCAGCTGACGCTACAATATAATCATACTGTCAAACAAATGACCAGGATTTGTGAACATTTTTATGACACAATAAGCACCATAGAAACAGTATAACCTTAAAATTAAATTAATTATATTAATTAATACACGCTTAACGAAAAACAAAAACACCTCTGTGATTCAATTTTTTTATTATTATGATTTGGATTAGCAAGCCAAGATTCAACTTCTGGCAAAGTCTAAAACAATTCTGGGAATGAGGTTCAGAGCAACCTTAAATTTTCGTAACTTTAAGGAAGCTCTAAACCCCATGTGTAGAATAGTTTTAAAGTTTCATCGATCTTTTTTGGCTGTCAAGTATGTCGCTTTCGAATTCAAAAGCGGGTGTTACATTGAAGAAGAAAATAAATCGTAAAATGCACTCTTGATTATAGCCCTCGATAACTGATAGCAATATATTTGCAATGTAACTCATGCTGCTAGGGCGCTTTAAGTTCACATTTTTAGATATTGTATACCTTTTAAATTTTGTAAAAAGTTCATATATTTTATTTTTTTATTGTTTGTTTTAATTTTTCTTATTAAATTTTAATTATAAGGTTACAAAATAAACCATCTGAATGAAGTGGTCACGCAAGACATCCTCGAGGTTTGGCCAAAACCTATACGCATGCGCACGGCCTATTACCTATGGGGTGACAGCCATGGACAGCTGTTTCGGTCTTGTTAGACCTGGCATAGCCAATACTCCAGAGGCGAACCCGAAGGTTGCTTTAACAGCCATGGGAGCTGTGGCTGGGACTGTACAACAGTCTCGTAAGTAGGTGTGAATCACCAAAAGAGATCGAGCGTGACGACATAGTATGTCATTATAAACCATCTGAATGCAATGGTCACACATACCTCAATATTTTAAATGTTTGTTTTATTTAATATAGCTAAGATAAAGTTTTATATGTTAATAGTGTCCGCAATTAGTTTTTACCAAGCTTAATATTCTGACACTTTTGAAGTCTTCATCTGTCCATCCGTCCGTCTGTCCGTTCGTTCATTCATTCACATATTCGTATTCGTCCATTCATTCATTCGTTCGTTCGTTCGTTCGTTCGTTCGTTCGTTCGCTCGCTCGTTCATTCATTCACTCCTTCGTTCGTTCGTTCGTTCGTTCGTTCGTTCGTTCGTTCGTTCGTTCGTTCGTTCGTTCGTTCGTCCGTTCGTTCGTTCGTTCGCTCGGTCGCTCGCTCGTTCATTCATTCATGCATTCATTCAGAAAGGAAGCACTAGTCAGCGGTTTATCAAAAGGTAATAAGAATATTGGTGGTTTTCACGTCACGCACGTATCCCGCAAGTTTCACGCACGTAAGAAATAAAATCGCTTACCATTCAATAAATTGAGTCAAGAAATTGAAATATCGTAGAAGATGTAATAAATAAACAACGTGCCAAAGTTTCGGGGATGTACGATATTCCGAACTCGAGTTATTCGGCAAAGTGTATCACTGAAAATTATAGTGTTAAGTATGGAGACGCCATGTTGGAGCCCCTCTGAGGGACTCCAACATGGCGGCCGGAAACCAGTGGAAACATCTGGAGTTTACGTTGGCTCTCTCAAAACGTTTCGTCTCGTTGTTGAACTTGAAAACATACGCATAGACACTTCCCTCAACATATCGGTTACTCAGAACTCGAAAACATAAGGCGAATCGATATTTTCGCGCACGTAACATGTTACCCAGAAACAATGCCGATGTCACGCATTGCGAAAAATCTGAAATTCAAACTGTTCTATTTTCAAAACAAAGCCATCTACCGAGCTGAAAACTACTTTTACCTGATGAAGTTGAAAACTCAAAATTTTTAATTTTAGTTTCTTCTGACGTCAGGTGAAAACCAAGAATACGAAAGGTGGACCAAGGTGTGAAATCGGCCCTGGTCACTAGAGCTTCCACAATTACAGCGCGACTCATTAATGTAATCGCATGCGCGCTCGGTCAATTAAGGATTAACTTCACGCGTATTTTCAAAGTTTTTTAAAAAAATTGGAAAACTTTGAAAATACAAGTAAAATTAATCCTTAATTGTCCAAGGGCACATTGTGATTACATGTTTATCACATAAAGGGCAAAATTATACGGGCTCACAAGCCCAATGAATACAAGTCAGGATCAAGTAATGACGCCCTCTTGATTCCCTCTTTCTCAGCCAATCAGCATTCAGTAATTTTTCCCCGTATCTGAAAAGCCTTTTGATCATATTCAAGTCCGACAATCACTATTCCCATTTTATGCTTTATAATATGACTTAAATTCAACAATTTTTCTTTCGCTGGCATTTATATTAACATTTACTTGCACTACACCGCACCAGATGCAACAGATTCGGAGCGAGTCGCTAATCGCGGATTGGGATGTCTTGCTTTACAGAAGAAGAAGTAGAAGAAACTAACGCCGAAATCATTTCTCAGTGGTTTAATGCAGCTGATTGAAACTTTATTAAATTAAGTTTACATTTTCAGTTTATTAAATCCAAACTATGCTGCGACACACTAGAGACGTCGTCCTTGCCACTCAAGGGAAGAAGGTTGCCAAAGCGCATGCCAGCATCAGGAAGGTGCTGACTGTTTTGGGGCATACTAGCTTGAAATTACCTCAACGAAAGATGTACGTGCAGGAAGCCATGCATTTATTATCACACCTCCCAAAGCACTAGGGAGCCAACTAACTACTTCATATAACATCTCCCTTTTTTACACAAAATATGAAACAATCAGATGAAGCTATCCAGAGAGCAGGCTAAAATGTCTAGTAAGGTGTCCTCTTGCTCTCGCTCAACAAATATAAATGTTAAATACAATGTCCTCTTTGGTTTGTGGCCAACCGGTCATAATTGTGTTCATAAGACTTTGCAATGCAGCATCTGCGAATGTGCACTGCTTGATCTAATGATGAGTACCCTCAGATAGATGCATGTAGTCCACCTGATTGATGTCAGCAATTTCCTGAAACAACTGTTGTTCCTGGCTCAGCTGGAAGATCTGGTACTCTGGCATTTTTTCCTGTTTGTCGTGATCAATTTGAAGATAAGCTCTGCTTAACATATCTGCGATGTACATCTGTGATCCAGGAAGGTGCTTTACGTGAAGATTGTACTTCTGTAGTCGAAGAAGCATCCTCTGCAACCGTTTGGGTGCGGAATGTAAAGGCTTCTTAAATATGGGCACCAGTGGCTTGTGGTCGGTGTCCACAGTTGTTAGTTCTCCACCTTGCAAGTATTGATTGAAACGGTTGCACGCGAAAACTATAGCCAAGCATTCTTTTTCTATCTGGGCGTAACGTCGCTCTACAGCTGACAATGACCTTGAAGCAAACGCCACGGGTTGCCCATTCTGGAGTAGCGTTGCTCCCAAGCCGGACTCTGATGCGTCGCACTGGATTGTGGTTTCACTGGTGATATCATAATACTTGAGAACTGGTGTGGAACTGATCATTTTCTTGATGGTTTGAAATGCCTCTTCTTGCTGACTTTCCCACATGAACAGGGTGTGTTTTTCTGTTAGCTTGCGCAAAGGCTCTGACACTTCTGAAAGAGACGGCATGAATCTTGAGAGGTAGGTGACACACCCTAGAAGGCGCTGAACTGCTCTTTTGTCATCCGGACGCGGCATGTTTACAATTGCTTCCACTTTTTGGGGGGTCTGGTCTAAGTCCCTCTGAAGTGAACAGATGACCCATATAAGGTACCTGATTCAACCTCAGCCTCAACTTCTTCTTGTTTAGTTTCAGGTTTACACTGCGTGCACGATCCAGCAGACTCAACAGATTGCGATCATGATCCACTAGAGCGTCTTCGATAGTTTCTCCACTGCCATAGCACAAGATGTCATCTGCAATTACTTCCACGCCATCCAAGCCTGAGAGAGCTTCATTCTGACGGCGTTGGTATTCTTCAGGTGCACTGCTGATACCTTGTGGCATTCGCAGGTATCGGTACCGACCAAATGGGGTCCAGAATGTAGTGAGCATGGAGCTCTCTTTGTCAAGCTTCACTTGATGGAAGCCATCCTTAGCATCCAAGACAGAGAAAACTTTAGCTTTAGCGAGCCTTGGTAAAACTTCTTCAACTGTGGGCATTTGATACTTTGGCATCTTTATAGCTCGGTTGAGGTCTCGTGGATCTATGCACACTCGTAGCTTTCCAGGTTTCTGTACTGCTACTAGGCTGCTTATCCAGTCTGTCGGCTCAGTTTCTCTGATGATAATGCCCTGCTTTTCCATTGCACCAATCTTTTCTTTCAGTTTTGCTTTAAGAGGTACTGGAATCCGCCGTGGAGCATGCTGAACAGGTTTGACTTCTGGATCGACCTCCATGTGATATTCACCAGGCAGACAGCCCAAACCAGTGAACACGTCATTGTGGTCTCTCATAAGTTTGTCAAATGAGAGAGGTTCATACTGCTTACTGCTCAGCGAGTGAATAGGCTGTTCTGGTCCAAGAGTAATCCACCCTTGTTCAATGCATGTGTTGCCACCAATGATGGGCCAAGGTGCATTCTCCAAGATATCAAAGGATAGCTTGCATTTAGGGCCGTTGTTCAGACTCACTGTGAATGTGTAAGATCCTAATGGCTCAACCACACGACCATCGTACAATCTTACCTTTCCACCAGGACGGTCTAACTTAACCTCACCATTCTGCAATATGTATAGGAGGTCTGTGTAAGACATTGCACTGCACGATGCTCCAGTGTCCAACTAAGTTGTGACTTTAGGGGCGTACTCGGTGTGAAACGTAAGTGGAACCATGAATGAAGATCTGCCCATATTGCTTTTAACGACCCCAACTCGTTCAATGACGAAGATAGATTCATCGGATTCGGTTTCTGAACCACAATCTGAATCACTGCCTCCTTCAGCATATCCTTGCGTTGTGCTTGTTTGATGGACTTTGTTGGTAGAAGAACTCGAGGCTTGCTTCTTTTCTTGGCACTTCACTGCAAAATGTCCCTGTTTACCGCAATTAAGACAAGTTTTGCCAGAAGCTGGACATTTGGATCTATCATGCGGATGATTGATGCCACAGAATTTACATGCTGCCTTAGGAGTAACTTTGTCACGATTACCATGTTTTGATTTCTTTCCACGACCACGATGACTGTGTTTTTCTCTTCTGAAACTCTGTTTGCCTGCTGCATGTACCGCATTAACAGGGTCAGGCAGTACATCTTTTAGCTGCTCTTTGTGCCTTCTTGATAGTTCGCTAGCTCTAAGGGCCTCTATGCATCTTGCCAAACTGGGAACTGGGCGTTCCCTTAGCAGCCTGTCGCGTGTGCCTGAATCTTGTGTGCCTATAACCAATCTATCACGTATTAGACTTTCACACAGAACCTCAAATTCGCAGGACTCTGCCAATTGACGTAATCTTACAACATACTGATCAATAGTCTCATGTTCACCTTGATTGGCAAATCCAAATTTGACTCTTTCAAATAATAAATGTTTTTGGGGCATGAAATGATCGGCTAAAGCGGTCAGAATCTTTTCTGGATCTTTCTTGTCTCCAGCAGTTAGGGTTGTAAGGCTGTTCATTATCTTAACGCACTCAATTCCCATCACACTACACAGGGCACCCGCTTGTATCCCTTTAGATTTCTTGTCTAATTCGGTGGCGGTTGCATAAAATTGCCACGATTGCTGAAATAATTTCCAGTTGGTGGAGACATCATCTTTCACATTCATAGGCGGTGGTGGCGGTATGCTGTAAACTGACATGATGAAATAAACCTTGTACTCACAGTTCCAAAATGGCGGCCTCTGAACTTCCACGTGCTCGATGCGTAACGCGCTGCTACGCTGCAAAAACGGAGTAACTTGCAATGACATAGCTCTCCTTGTACTGGTCTACTTCATAAAGACGTGTTTACTGACTTTGTTTACTTCTGACACAATGTTTTGGGGCATACTAGCTTGAAATTACCTCAACGAAAGATGTACGTGCAGGAAGCCATGCATTTATTATCACACCTCCCAAAGCACTAGGGAGCCAACTAACTACTTCATATAACACTGACCATTGGTACTGCATTACCGCCCTTGCAGAGATCTGAATCGCAGCATTCATGTGAGCACTTTCCACCATAGTTTTCGCACTGCTTCAACAATGAGCTTGCGTCGTCGCAAAGTGCCTTGGTAGAACACGTTTTACCAAACGAGTTAGTTGTGGTGTTGTTGGGTAGTTCAAATTCCAAGGATAGCGTACTGCAGTAATCTGAATCGGGACCACAGCTCATTTCTTCATGCTTTTTGTCGCAGCCATCAAGACTTTCTGAACTAACGCAATTGTAGCACTTGCGCCCGAAACCTAACAGACACAGGAACAAAATTCAAGTTGAATGTTTATCGTCTTAACTACAAAACAGAACTGTAGGATAATAAAGTCGGATTCGTGTTAGCTACAATTATAAAAGCTGATTGTTTCGAATCATTTTTTCCTTGCAATAGAGCAGTTACGGAGAGTGGCAACCCCCGGAGCAGTTGTTGTGATGGCTGTGTAACATCTGCCCTGTCATCATCATTATCATGATCATTACTAATAATAATAATAATTATTATAGTAATAATAATAATAATAATAATAATAATAATAATAATAATAATAATAATAATAATAATTATTATTATTATTATTATTATTATTATTATTATTATTATTATTATTATTATAAGTAGTAGTAGTAGTAGTTGCTGTAGAAGTAGAAGTAACTTTATTTGGGTGTCATTCATTCAAGCGTAAAAAAACGTAATGGGTGATTCTTCGTGCCATTAGACACGAAGACACTTTTAACTTTGTTTAGCCCAACACAGACTTTCTCAAAGTCGTGCGCTAGCTTCTTATTTCCGTCTAACACAAACACTGCTACGATAAGGAGATCACGAAGAAACTCTTGAGCATCTTCTGATCAGCTGTATCTACACTAAACATTTTTGGTTTTCTGTAAGTTCTTGGTTAAATACTTATAATATGGAAATTGACAAGTTTGATGAAATAACGATCCTTTTTGGCATCTTTGATGATATTCCAGGGAATTGTTGTTAAATCACATAATCATTCTCGGGAAATATACCATCTATATATGCCGTTGTAAACATATTAAGCCGTCTCTACCCTTATTGAAGGCCAAAATAACAGAAATTCAAAAACTGGAATTTTTGATTGCAAAAAAGAATAAGAGAGAATCTATTCATTATAAAAACAAATTACTATGGGTCCTTATTATCAACTATACTCTTAATTGGATCTAACAGGCTGTGAATGTAACGTAATGTAAATTTGTAATTAGTGTTAGGGGGGGGGGGGGGGTAAGCGTTGGTGTAATTTTCTATGTTTTGTATTACTGCTCTTAACAATGAAAAGTTGAAAAAAAGTGGACGTTCTGAAAAGTCCTTCGTCTTGTTTATTCAGTATCCCCCTCTCGCGACATCTGCACTGAAATTCACGAGGTCGACTTGTGGCAGGTCTAGGGGAGGTGTCATGGAATGTAACAAGTATGGAGACTATGAGCTATTTTTGTCTTAAAACATTTTCGTTTGGTTCTCATTTGATTTCACATTCGTAACCTCTATTGCACTTATCAATAACGTCATAAATTATCCCATTCTAAATTAGTAATCATAGCCTTAGCAGCGTTAAGCCTCATAAAATGTTAATTACTAGATTCGACACAATAGGATTTGTCATTTTCTCTTACGCCTTGCGTTTCACATAAATAGTTTTTCGAGCGTGTAATTTAGTGAAGAGGCTGTGGAAGAGCACACGAGTATCATTACCGAGAGTCATCAGCGCGTCGGGACTTTGTTCGCGGTAAAACCCATTTAGCAGGGGAAGCCTATGTCTGTGTTGAATAACCGGAGTTGAACGCTACAAGGACAAAGGACAAAGTCAAGAAAGCTGGAAAAAACGCAAGGACAACCGAACATTACAGAGATTATGCTTTGTAAATATGCGTTACCTAGGTAGGATCCGTAAAAATTAGTGTGCGCTTTAAATTCATTATTTTATGTGTAGTAATTAGCACATTTACCATTGTTTCTTTGCAATAAGATTTAACCTGAATTCATGGTGTCATTTTAAGTCTTAGCATTTAAATTTGCGGATTTAGAATTATTCCTTTTGCGTGTCTTCACGAGTTGTTTATGCACGTGGTCAGATGCACTTTAAGCCATTCCCGGGACCCCCTCCCCCCCCCCCCCCCAAGATGTATTGCAATAATGAAGACATTTGTCTCACAATGAAAAATCATGCAGTCAAAATATGCGCGTCAACTAGGAAAAAAACAATTTTGGAAAACCACAAAATAGTTTGGAAGGCGTTTGCCGGCGCGCTACAAATGCCTACGTCATTTGCTTTGGCTCCCACCTCCAATCGCAAATACGCTTCCCGGTCTCTGACTGACTACATTTGTGAATGCTTCTTTCGAGACGTTGGAACTATTTTTAGTTTTTTAATAATAAAAAAAGAAGCAGAAATGCACTGATTTCAAGAACAGAGTATGATACTCACCTTCTGAAAAGCAAAGCATTAAAATACATACTGCCAAGATCCTAGCCATGCTGTAAGTAATAGTTCCTGTAGTATAAGAAAATTTAAAAGTTTATGATTGTGTACATAGCGTTATCACTCATTATCATCATTTGTGGTGGGTCAACTGCCTTTTCTGGCGGCAAAATAGAGAAGTACACATTTGTTAAGTTTGTATACGTTCCTCTCGTTTTCTTGGAGTAGCTATAAGTGCTTTTATAAAGACATGAAAAGCCTAATATAGTTGGGGTAGTTTGTCCCGCAAATAGCTGAGAAGCTAGTCGAGGCGGGGCAAGACAAATACAAGAACAACTCAAATAACTATCTTAAAGAAACAATTTAAACCTTAAATTAAAACAAATTAAAACAAGCCTTGCAGATTGCAAACTTAAGTAAAACAAAAATCTGGTTATTGCAGCGCTTACTGACGTACATGCATTAAAATAGGGAGTCACCGACTCTTTAAGGTTGATAGTAGACGTTAATTAAAGAGATTAACAAGTGTATCTATGCACACGGCTCCCCTTCTAAATTTTCAAGACAATGTTTGTCATCTTTTTCAAATAAGAAACACTTTTTGGAGTTCAAGACAGAGGAAAAACACATCTGTTTTATGTATATATTCATCTAAAATGAAACTGCCTGATAGTGGCCCACCAGACCAGTTATTCATGAAGCGACAGAGAGTGTTTCTTCTCCCTCCTGGATGGGATGCTTGCCCATTGCAGAGTTACCCGGTTACCCCCCAGCAGTAAATTCAGTAAGGGCTCGAACCCGGACCGTCCAATCCGGAGACCAACGCACTAACTATTAGGCCACAACGCCTTCCACTAGCCTGTGGTGCATGCTTATTTATCCACATTGTTAGAGGTAGCACTTCCTTTTCAGTGTGAACCTCTAGTATACTTGATTATTGGTCTACCATACAACCCCATCTCAACCCGTGCTCATCCAGCACGGAGACCCAGCGACAATTAGTGGGGTTGAGAAAAAGTTGAAACTGCGGGGAAAAAGCGGCGAAGAAAAAAATTGAGCGAAAGCGATGAGCCCTCTGAATGTTCCCTCCTGATTGGGTAGTAGTTGCTTCGAGCAAATAGTCAATTAGAATTCTGGAATATTATACACCACAACATTTTGTAAAAGCGTGCCGAGGAAAACGTTGCTTTATTGTAAAGCGGAAAGCCATAAATGTTTTGTTGAGATGCTTGCCCCAACAGTGTCCTTTTGCAACGTTTATACATAGAAACTAAGCCTCCTTTTTCCAATGCCATTTCATTTTCCTTTCACATATAATAGTTTCCGTTGATGCTCAATTACGAAAAAATAAGAGTGAATGATAATACGTGTACAACTGAAGTTTGGACTAACAAGGCCATGAAACGTGTTTCAGTGTCAAATGGAAGGCATAATACATAAAAGTGACATACCTTGCACTTCATTAATACAACCGTCTTGCAAATTTTTGGCGTGATGCATCGAGATTGCAGAGTGTTTGTAGCGCATTTCTTGGCTCTAGAGTTTGAGCGACATTTGGTGAGTGGACAATTTTCGCCAAAGAGGAGAAGTGGTCTTCGACGTGGAATAATTTTAGCAACCTTGACGACGATAACGGTTTAAAATGGCGGCGGGCTCGAATCTATTTGTTTGCACATTCTATATTCATTAATTAATTTAGCATATCAATGGCTGCAGAACTTTGCTTTCCTGGTGTATATAATTTGCAAACAATTTAATCTCGAATAGATGACTTGACTAAAGTATTCACATATGGTCATTGTGAAGTCCTTGTCAAAATTCGGGTAATAAACGTAATGGTAGGTATCCCTTATTCATTTTATCAGTGTCGATAGTGGCATTTTCTTTCAGCAGCAGTATGTCTGCGTGACTGTTTCCTCCTTGATCATATCGCATTATGCATTAAAGAAAAATTAATTGCTCTTCAGGAGAATCCAAGGAAGAATGATTCGAACTTTAACACCTATTGAGTGTAGCGATCGGCTTGAACAGGAACATGTTTCACGAATAATTCTCTTTCAATCGCCTTGAGTTGTCCTACATAATATAGATCATCTATATCTAAATCTGTCACTTTCAGGAGATCGATCTAATTATATAAAGATGACTTATGGCACTGGAGAGGTTTCTCGCTCAGCTAAACCTTACAACTGGGTGTGATCTGGGGCTTTCTGTCCTTTAAAATTTGTCCTTTAAAAATGGGTATGACACTGACAGCAAAAAATGTCAATTTGGGTCGTTAGGCAACGAGTTGGAGGCAGAAAAGCTTCCAGACAGACTGTACCTTGCTGTATTTATCCAAGGAAGTTTCTTTTGAAAAACCGGCTTTCCACCAAAATAAATCAAGTTTAACAAAATGGTCTGAAATTGTGTGAAGGTTAAAAACAATTGGTCAGGTATACAAGTACCGAGAAAACGAAATTAGGGTAACTACGCAGGTTTGCCGGGATCGTCACCAAGGAAATTAATGCCCAAGCTAAGTTAGTGGAAGTCAAGAAGTCGAACAAAACAAACTGTGGCTGTGCTTGCAATTGGTAGCGTTGTTTTGTAATACTGAAGTTTTAGAAAGGTACTCTTTTGGTCTCGATATAATGACTTTCACAAAGATTATTAAGAACTATTGAGCCTGCGAGTAAATTGATTTGATTTCTGCCTTTGTGGTCACAGTGAGGTAATTTGCATTTTCCTTTCGGCCACATGAAAAAAGAAACCAGCTTGTATATAGCTTATAGCCGTATTTTTTCTTTTCTTATAGATTTATTGTCATTCTCTCTTCTAGCGAACGTTCCACTCCTAGACTGATAAAGAGATCAACCAGCCTAGCTACATGTAGCATAACATAAACCTCGCGTGCACGACAGTCTAGCGGCAAATACTAACAAAACCTGTTATTATTCATGGTCATCTTTCAAGGTCGAAATGCT
>OX393562.1:35220669-35234428 GCA_947652115.1 Blastomussa wellsi
GTTTTTAGTCAGCATCTCATTAGCATTCCCGTAATCGATTGTATATATTCAAGCGCAAGCTAAATTTTACTATATTCAAAGACATCAGTACTAACGAAAACACAACGATTTCTTAATTCAATTTGCGCAGACGTTACAGTTATAGACAACGGTAGAAATGAAATATTTTGAACAGAATCGTTTAAAAGTTTCCTTTTCAAACGATTCTATCATTGGTAATAAATTTAGCCTTTAAGAATTACGAGTAGCCAATTCAATACTAATATAATATAAAAAATCCCCGACTGCAATATTATTTCGGATATTATTGAACACTTATCAGTCAATAATGGGCCGTTCTTCTGTAATCCATGTTGGCATCTCTTGTACAATATGAAATGGAAACATTTCTGATCCATTACTAATAACTGAAAACTCTGTATGTGTCGTGTCAGTAACAAGCTAGTACCATGAACACCTTGTCAATCGCTTTAGCTGTATTTCTTTGCATCTCTACAGGTAGGTAAAAAAGTTGACTAACTGTGGCAGAAAAGACCCTTTGTTAAAATTCCACAAGAATTTCGAAAGCCATTTTACAAAGTAAAATTTAAAAATGGCTGTTTGAAAAAAAAGTTCTTTTAGCACGAGAGTCGTTTGAACGATGAGCGGAGTCCATACCTCGCTTCGTCGCTCATAAACAATATCGTTTAAACAATTCGAGAGCACAGTAGAACAGTATTTCCCAATAATAGGCAATCACATGTTTTTATCCTTTTCGTGATTGCTCATCGTGACTTCTAGTGCTTCTAGTTTTTTAGAAGTCAATTTCCTGAAGTTATGGAGGGAAAAACAACGCAGTTACACAAAGAATACACACCAACCGTTAACTGTTTACAATGTCTCTTTTGCTGCATACCTTACATTTATTGGCTAGTTTTTCCTTTTAGAGAAAGAAAATTGTATTGTATTTGCACATCTGCATTTTCAACACAAAATTATACTGTTTTCAAAATCTCAGCCTTGGGTTTATTCTTAAAATATTCTTAAAACTTCGCAAATTTCAGCCTCGATATTCTTATATGATATATTCTTATAAAAAAGAAAGAGCGTATTTAAAGAGTGTAAAGCGACCTCTTGTCTTATCTGTGTAGCATCAGCTCTCAAGTGCTTCCGATGTGACAGTAACGAAAGCTGGGCCGAATGTGATGACAACAAGAAGAATATTATAAACTGTTCTGCTGGGCAAAGTCGGTGTGCTAAGGTGTTTAAACAAGATAAGACCTCCACTTTATACGCGAGGGGTTGTTTAACTGCAAAGGAATGTCATGATGGACCCAAAAACTTTGAAATATGCCGAAAAGCTGAAGAGAAGGGATTGCAAGTCACATGTCAGATGTCATGTTGCTATGGTGATCTTTGCAATGGACCTGGTAAGGTTTCAGTGACCAACCTACTTATGGTAATGACATTTGCCATAACAGCCATGGTACTTCAGAAAAATTTGATGTCTTGAAATCGGTAACCATCGGGCGGCAACATGCAATGATAAACGCAAACCTTCAAATCATCGATCATGGCCGGTTCCCGGGGGCCGCTTGTTCTCTTTGCGACCACTTTGTAACATTCCATATAGGCTTTTATTAGTCCACCGGTGTGATGAAAGTAGAAAGCAAATAAACTGAGTAAATGGATTGTCACATGTTTTACATTAAATGGATTAATGTAACAAAATGGCAATGTGCGTATTCAATGTGAGTACCTTTATTTATCCTTTATTGCCGATTGCCGAGTGAAACATTTTAGCGGACTGAAGACGAAGGGTTTCCCAGGCAGTGAGCGCTGGCGCACAATCATTGTAGTGAGCACCGTACAGGGATTTTAATGTATAAAATAAAAGATAAATGCATAATGCTTAGCTCTCGAAATTTAAGTTTTCGTTTTCGCAAATTATTGTAAGCTGAGGTTTGCTAAATTGTTATATTAGCCGTCGTTAGTATTTTAATAGAAAGATAAAGAGAAAGATGAAATGTGCGCGCTTGTTTTGTCTATAAAATCCGATGAAAAGGAAATTACTTCCACGGTGGCTTGAAGGCGGCATGGATTTTATTTCTTGTGGTAACGACAATATTTTGCCCATTTCCTGCAATCGAAAATAGAATTCCTATCTTCTCGGTGCCGTCCAATATCTCCTTTTGAGAGTAAAATAATATAGCCAAGTCTAAAAGCGAAGCTCCATAGTTTTTGCTCATGATTCTTAACAATTTGATATGAGTCCTAACCTGAGCCCGCGATATGGTTATGTGATACTGGTCAGCGTATACCTTGTTTTGACAGCAGTCAATCGATCATAAACTTCGGACTATCTGAAAAGACAATATAATTTGGTTTTATCAACTGGGTTGATAATGTGAATTGGCCACCGTAAAGAGATTCAAGAGCTGACGTTTCGAGCGTTAGCCCTTCGTCGGTGCCGCGGTGATTGCTATGATGATCTTACTGATCCGACTTTCAAATAAAATAGTAGACCACAATCCCGTCTACTGTACAATTTGAGTTCTGAATTGCATAAAACACACAAAGACAACTCTTTGATGAGGTAAGTGAAGTTTATTTGAGGTCACTTACTGAGATTGGGCTGCCTGTGGAACAATATTGGACGCCCCCCGTTAGAGATTGGGCACCATAGGCGGTGTTTTTCAAAAGTAAATATGGCGGCCAAAGGGAAAAGATCGTCGAAAACAAACGTGTATTGGTCAAAGGATGGTATCCTTTTTAGGCATTTTACTTACTTTATATTTATGCTTTCTTCTTATAGAATTTTTAACGAGGTAGTTAGTTGATCGAAAAGAAGGGATCAATTGTTCCCGTGCAACCTCCAGTTCTTTTTTAGTGTTCCAAAATCACTCTGACACCTCGACAAGTGTTGTCGTTTATATTTGATGGTTTATTTCTATAAAGGCAGTGATCTTACTGAAATATAAATGATGCATCATCCACTGATATTGTACGGTGCATGTAAATGTAAAGAAAGTAAGTAATATAACATTCTGAGGCGTTTAACTAGCTAGCTGGGCAAGCTCGGTTTTTATTTATGAGATATAAATATTCCATATGGTCACTGTATGATCCCAGGGCTTCCAGTCGATGAAACCAACAATGATTGCCAATCAGTTACTATAAAAACTTCAATGGCATTACGATTATTAATACACAATCAATGAGACAACATTGTTGTATTGTATTGTCTGGCTTTTTATCAGTTTCAAGTTGATTCTCTGTACCAATCACTGCAGTTGCTTTATTGTTATCAATCAACCTGTTTGCTTTTTTAAATTAATTTTTCGTACAAATGGAATAAAATTAATAAAACATAGCTCAATTATTGTATTCTTGGTTTAAACATTTTATTTTAGGTATGTAGTTAGTTTTAACAGGTGCAGAATAAATTTCCCTCACCTTCTGTAAATTATACCACGCCCTTTTCAGTGTGACAAATGATGACTTTAGACATGCAGAGTTGTCTGCAGTATATGCTTTTGTCACATACTAGTCAGATCCTTTTTCCATTCTATTAGACCCAAAAAGAATGGTCTCCTTCTGTCCCTGCCTTATTTCCTAGTCTTTCCTTTGAGCGAGAGTGGCACAGTGGTGAGAGTGCTCGCCTCTCACCAATGTGGCCCGTGTTTAATTCCGGCCCGTTGCCATATCTCGGTTGAGTTTGTTGTCGGTTCTCTCCTCGTTCCGAGGGTTTTTCTCCAGGTTCTCCAGATTTCCTCCCTCCTTAACAAATTTATAAATTTCAATTCAACCTGGAAAAAGGACCCACATGAAAACCAGCTGAGGCTGATGTGGCTTCCTCTCTAAATACGTTATGGTTATTTATTTATTTAATTTGTTTTGTACATGTGTAAAAATGCCAAGGGGGACTTTATTTTTTCCCTCTATGTACAATGTTTTTCATACAATTATAGATGCAATTATTCTGAAAGGTTGTGTCAATAATACTTTGAACTTAACACCTTTGTCTTGATGATGATCTCAGCTGATGAAGATGAAATGATTGTGAAAGTACACATGCCAGGTAGGATTGAAACTGTATGCACCCAGTGTTCCAGATAAGAGAGGAGTCACATGTCAGACAACCTGACAACATCAGTCCCTGACCCAATTTGACTGAAACTCTGAGTTTCAATCATTCAGAGTTTGAACAACAAGAACCACGACAGAGACACACACTCGAACAATTAACCCGCAATGTTCACATATTTTGAGCAGCAACACGGTTGCTATAATTATTAATATACAACAAACTTTCATCAACATTGTCATGTACCAAATGTCAGTGACAGTATTTCAAGCAAAAACATACATTTTATTAATTGTAACAAGTCATGTAACATTTCTCATGTTTTAGGTGTAATACTTGAACCACACACAAATATGAAGAATCCAGTGGTGAGAAAACCAGTGCACATGATAAAACCAAGAGTTGTGCATCTTCAAAAATCTCTGCGTAGTTCACTGGAGAAAAGACGAGAGGAGCTGTCAAGATATGATACCAACACAAACCCATCAAAGGAGACAACTGACTCACTTCTGACATATGACAAAGGATGCTTTAGTAAGATTATTCATTGGAAAGTCCAAGATTTGTGTCTTGCTAGATATCTATTGTAGATAGATATAATCCTCTGATTTCTCTTTGTGCATGTTGTGTGGAGAATCATTCACTTGAAGTGCAGTCAACACTTCAGAAGCATACCACTTAAATTGATTTGAATAACTTGAAACAAATGTGCAAGAATGGTTTTGATTCAGTGTTGAAATTTATGAAAAGTTACTAAGTTGTCTAACAGAGCGTAGCTAGCAAGAGCCAATCAGATGATGAGTGAAATGATTTTCGTGAGAATTCTACAGTAGGACAATATTATTGTGTGGTATAGTATTGTCATGTTCTTCTCGTTCACTTGTCTTTAACGCATGATACCATCTTCAAAGACATGTTTATTTGGTTTAGGTTTGACGGTGATGTCTTCAAATTGATTTGCAAGAACTGAGTTTGCAAAATAAAGTAAATAACTTGCGCAGGTTTCAAGATTTTAATTTCATTTTTTGGGAAATATTAGATTTTATTGTAATCTTCCGTTTAGTGTTAAAAATTTTTTTTGCCAAAAGTATGCCCCTGAAGGTATTGTGTACCCTTAATAAAATTAAAGGAATTTACACAGTCAAAGACAAGTCAGTTGTACACGTAACTGCCTGTATTTGACATGTGTTTTCATCATTAGGTAGCACCTTTCTTTACTACTGCATTTATACAATATTAAATCTGTAATAATAATTATTAGCTAATACTATTATATTTATGTTATACTTAGGTGGGAGCCATAATGGCAAAACGGGTAATACCAAGAAAGATGTGACATTGAAGGAACTGAATCCTCAAGACAAGAAACGTGTGGCTAACTTGGTCAAAGAACTAGCCAAGGTAGGCGATGAACGACAACATGCAGAGGAGAAGCTCCAAGCAGAAAGGACGGCATTTGAAGAACGACTGGCTATCTTGCAAGAGGAGTATGATGCTGTTATCAAAGAGAAGATTTGTATCCAACTATACTTACACATATTCTATTTCATGTTAAGTTCTTTCTTGTGTGTAACTGTGCAGCATATGTGGCTGAGATGGACCATTTTTTCAGTGGTGAGAACAGCACATATCGATTACCACTGATGATAGACACAACATTAATATCATGGTTTTGTTTGCTCCAACATTATGCTTTCAAGGATGCCCATGTTAATGTTTTAGCACTTTTTCCTGTATTCTTTCTATAAAAACCCTTAACATGTGTTTGTTTAAGATTTGCAAAAGAGGTTTCTTGATTTGCAATCCCTACTGGTTAAGTATCAGACAAATGGCAGAACACCTTCACCAAATAAGACAGTCAGAAGTCCAGTGAATGGAGACAAGCTTGAGAAGGTGTGCGATGAACTGCATCTTAATTTAGTTAACAATCACAACTACAGAATCATGTTTTTTATTGTTCAGTAATTATTATATTTTGAAGTGCAATCAAAATTTAATTTATGTTGTGTGGCTGTGAAAAACACTTTTGTCTGGTCATGCAGTTGGGGGGAAATGTGCCATTGTAAACAATAATATTTCTCTTGGTCTACCCCATTTGACAAACATGATGGCTGATATGCACATGATAACAGGACTACCAGACGTTTTCTTCTATCACTTGCCTCAACTGCAAGGCAGGTTTCTTTGATTTAGAAGAAATAGAAGAAAACCTCTGGGATCATGGTAACAGGAGGTCTAACATTTTTGGAAAACTTGTTGAGTGAAATTAATATGTAGTTTCAGTAAATAATGAAAAATTGTGGTTGTGAAAAACACTGTTGTCTGGGCATGCCGTTGTGGGAAAAGTACCAGTTAATGGTGAAATCCTACATCTGAGATGGGACTGAGCTGCCCAGTGCTAAGTTGCTAAATGACTTTTGCACATACATTATATGTAATACATTATAATGTAATTATTATTATGGATGTTTTAGTGCTTTTGCTTTCCAATTAAGTTACTTTGCAAGTAATTTTATTTGCTAAGTATACGTATATGTATTTATTTGTTATTTAATTTTTGACTGTTGTATTGTTTTGTTTGACTGTTTGTTTTTTAAGGTCTCAAGCATGTTGTCATCAGTTTCTTCACGCAAGCCTGCACACTCCCCTCCCTCCAAACCCACAC
Source organism: Blastomussa wellsi (assembly GCA_947652115.1). Lineage (NCBI taxonomy): Eukaryota > Metazoa > Cnidaria > Anthozoa > Scleractinia > Plerogyridae > Blastomussa > Blastomussa wellsi. The sequence continues at coordinate 35,227,401 of OX393562.1, forward strand.
CTACACAAATTCAAGGAAATGCCAGACCAGGTATGACTGGCAATTCAGGTGATAACCTTACTGTTTCAGGATTGCAAGCAAGTCTCTCACAGCAGAGAACAAGTGGCACCACAGTCCCTTTAAGCAATGGAAACACCAAGGAGGTTATGGATGCAAACTTGAAACCTGCACCACTTCAAAACAATAGCCCTGCTGTCGGTGATGGAAAAGAGACTTTTCCAACAATTTTGGGATCGTCACAAGATGGAAAGGCTGTTTCAAGAACTGGTGTCGGAACTCCCCCTAATGCCACATCCAGTAAAGTTGAAGTGGCATCACCTCAGCGTAAAATTTTGGAAATTCCACAGAGTTCTAACCACAAAGATGGACTCTCCCACAAAACTCTAAATCCAGTTGAACCAAGGTGAGCTGCAAAACAGTACTTGATGATACCTGAAGTTAATTAAGATCTCATTTGCTTAGAGGGAGGGCTGCTGGTTGACGGTCGTGGGATACATGCCGAGTGCAGTAGGATCTGTGTTGAATGACCAAGAGTCAGGTACATGTGCCCTCCAGGCCTGACCTAATGTAGCCAAGAAGTATGTTCTTATACCTCTTTTATTGAGCTTAGTTTTGTTGGAGAGTTATGAAAATGTTTTGGTGCGAGTACTTGTTCTAAGTAAACTTGTCAATTTCTTCAACATCCAGCCCGTACACTTGCATTGTGCAAATACAGTATTTAAAATATTTTTCGTTGTATCAGAGGATGGGATAGGGGGCTTAGGGTGATGTGATGAAGAATTATGTGTTTGACGTCCTTTTATCACAAAAAGCTCGTTATCGATCATTTGGCAATCAGAGAGCGAACATTGTGCCCTTTATTCTCTTTAGTGAAAACACAACTTTAGCTGTGAGCAGTCGTCACCATGCTCCTGCTGTCGTCAACTCACAGCACGCAATGCAGTCTGAATTGGATGCAATGCCTCAGCATCCACAGTCACAAGCAAAGTCTATGTTTTCTGTGTTTGGGGTTGGTCCTTCTGGAACCAGGACTGATTGGAAAATGCCGCCAAGAAAAAATGTGGATAGGTAAATGAACAATGTAAACTTAAAGAAGTAAGAACAGTTCGTGGAACAAAGAAAGCATTCGTTTCAAGAAGTATATAATCTCCTCTATTGACTTCAAAATGAACGTCAGTCTGGAAAGTAGTGGAAGTTGACAGTTTTCCAATTTTACACACCAAGAAAGGATCCGGTCACATGGTACAAAATCCGCCATGCTGGACGGCAAGCTTATTATTATTCCCGCACTGGGACATCCAAAACAAAGAAAAGTCAAGCTTGACTGGATAAAGTCGCTTTGTTCTGGATCTCCTTCTGTGTAACTTGCATCCCAGCATGGCTGATTTTGTATCATGTGACCGGCTTCTGCAAAAGGCCTATTGTGGTGATTGTATAAAGTAAATTAGACAGGCTCTTTGCCAACAAAGAAAGTAAAAACCTAGCCGGAATAAACAGTGTTTTCCATTGTCAGGTCTTTCTCCGAAGTCTCTGGAGTATCGGGAAGCTTCTCGGCCGAGCTGGATGCGGTTTACCGGCTGTACTGTCGGGAATATGAACTCCAGTTACAACTTCAACAACAACAGATTGAACTTCAAAAACAACAATTACAACTACAACAACAGCTTCAGCAAGTCGAGACTTTACAACAGCAGCAGCAACAGCAACAGCAGCAACAACAAATACAACAATCACACCACCAACAACAGCAACAACAAGAGCATTCAACGCAGTGGCATCAATCTATGAATTGTGTGTCATCATCATCTCAGGTGAAACGGGCCAGTTATTTAACCCTTTCAATGCCAAAGTTGATGAACCACGTGTGACGTCATCAATTTGCACGTCAGCAGAGTTTTGTGATAAGCAACTGATAAAGCTAGTTTTTTGGTGCAAAATCGGTGCTTAAACAGACCAAATCACCTGTAATTGATCAAGGTCCTCTTTTCAGTGTTTACCAACCATTACATCAAAAATTTTCTTACCAAAAGGAAGGATGTGAAGAGTAGAAAAGAGTATGAATAAGAAAGCCGAGAAAAACGGGAGGAAAAGGAGCAATAAAATAAAATGGGAACGGTTCCGCAAAAAAATGAATACGCATTCTCCAAAGGAAAATATTGTATATTTTTACACAGAATCTTCATCAAAATCTTGCTGCAGGGTGAAAAAGTGCTTTTTTATTTAGCGCCAAAAATTGAGTTTAACAGTTAAAAAACGCTTTTTTAGAAATTCGGCAGCGAAAGGGACTTTTGTCACTCTATTATGAGTCATTTTTGATGTACAAAATTACTTTGAATATAAAGGAAAGCACAAAATAATAGTTTTTCAGTTTTGATAGCCAAATAAAAAACCAAAATTAAACTTGGTTGGCTATGATTAACGACAAACTTGCCAAGCAATTCCAAAGTAGTGCCAGTCGGAAGTGATAGAGATGCCTGTTTTATTCAGAATTGTTGGGAAGGCGAAATTTGTAAAGCAAAGCATTAGGTTTAGTGAATCCCTTTGGAGTAATATCACTTGAAACTGCGAAAGTGGCATGACCTAAAGGTTATGTATAGAGAAATAAATTGAGAGACATGGTTCATTGAAAGTTTTAGATTCTTGTGTTGACAGGTACCTCGAGAAGGTTAGTTTCCTGTATGGTTTAACCCTTTTGCAGACTAGTGGCCCTTGTGTTGTTTGCATGTGCTCTGATGGTCAATTAATTATTTGATTTGATTACAGCGCATGCCTGTTGCTGCTGTTACAACGGTTAAAGAAGAGACGCCTGCTCCGTCACCAGTACCCAGGCCCACATCACAGCCTCGCCAAGTGTCGCCTGCCCGATCACTGATTCCCACTCCTGAAGGTAGTCTTGTTGTAATTCATTGTGTTCGCTTGGCTCTGGGTATACTGATGGAAGAAAGCTTTCTGTTGGCCAGTAGCATTGTATAAGTCTAGTTTGCTGAAAGCCCTAATCAGAATTTTGTTTGTAAGTGTGAATTTCGTGCCGCAAAGACTCGTTAATTGACTAATTGAAGCCTTGCTCGTAATAGTGAAATGTCTGGTGGTTTACTCAGTTTATTGTACACTGCAACCTATTCTTGCTTGGTGATGTGATTTGTTAGTGCTGTTGTTTTTCTACACGTAGGTTCCTCATCTGTCGCGACAGACGGGTATCAGTTACCTGTTGCAGGTGTACAGAGACCAAGGAATATGGCTACTGCCGCTGAGGCGTGCGTAACACGCGATGATCGGGCTGCAGCAGCTGAAATGTCACGGAACGTAGATAACGGGTTAGAATTAATTTTTATTAATCTGGTCAGGATCGGACGGAGTTGGAGGGAGTTGGGATCTGCGTCGCTGAGCTCATTGCTCGCCCTAACATGCCGAGACACAATTGGTTACAAGTCGCTACGACAAAGTTGCTGCAACAGTTGGCCTCGTGTGACACGTTGAATTTTTGTGGCTGCGATAAGTCGCGCGAATTCAAACCTGGACTTGTTTTGAACGCAATGTGTCACGTTTGCCCGCGGATCCCGCCCGTTCTTTAGTGGCTCACGCCTCTGTGTTTTATTTCTATTTAATTAAATGAAATGGAAAAGTTACTTGGCGGGGTCACCGCACGTTCAGCTAAGGCCAATTACTGCGGGCCCATATTAAGAAGAGCAAGATACAGAACACTGCATACAACACGAGATATTAAAAGTTGAAGGCCTGACAGAATTACATTTAATGCAGATTGTCTTAAAGGTTCTTAGATTATAAGCGTTGTACATAATTAATTATTAAGCCTCCACACACCGGCTAGCCGCAGTGTGGGATGTTGCTTATTAGTAGCATTTATTGGAACAAACAACTGTACTCTTGGAAAACTGCATGTAAACTGTATTTTTTGGTCTTTTTCTTGTTAGAATGGAACCTGGAAAAGAAAATAAAGATCCTTTCGCACCAGACCCCCCCGATCGAGTGCTACCTGCTCCTCCAAGTTTCGGTCACCCGAGGTCAAACTTCAAACGTCATCAAGTTCCTCGACCTCAAGACGAGTATCAGAGATCTGGTAGCGGTTCATATCGCGGGCGTGTAGTTCCTGGGTTTGAGAGGCACCCAGTGGTCGATGATCCGCAAAATACTCAACAACATGTGAATGGAAGAGTGAGCGAAAATTCGAACTCGAGGTATTCACTTCATAGCTGCGATCAGGATGTGTACGCTAATCGAGAAATGATGCCCTTGAGAGAAAGACATGATCAGGACTGTAATACTGGAAAAGATACGTTTAGTGGAAGAGGGAGCAGTGGTTTATTTTATCCAAGGTCAAATTATGACATCAATTCCGAACGATCCAGCGTTACACCTGAAAGTTTTCAAACTGATAGTATTCTCAGCGGTTCAAAAAGAACTAGACCTCAGTCTTCTTTCCATGGACCTCATACTTCATACTCTCAAAATCAAGGAGCGTTTAAAAGACAAACCGCGAGTAGCGAACAGCGGTTTTCCCCGCACAGTGATGTAGAACATGAGGCACAGCCACGTGGTCGTCACATGTTCCCAGAAAATGATGGCTTTGTGGAGTTCAGAGATGGCTGGTTGGAGCAAAGCGTTCAAAGGTACAAGGAAACGACAAGCAGGTTTTCTTCTTTATTGAGAAATACAAAAAGGGAAAACCTCTGGAACCAGGGTTTATTATTGCATTCTGTTGACGTTAGTGTAACTTCTTCCTTAGCATACGAGACTGAGAGAGAAGGCTCTTGTGTTAGCCTTTCGTGCTGCTATCGTATCTTAGTTTCGCGTTCAGTGTTGACGAGTAAATTACATACTGGTGGGCAGGGGCACCGGCCTGTTTCTGTCCGGCAGTTTCACTGTTTGCGTAATGTCCTTCGCTACTCGCGTAAAACTCCAAATCCAAACAAGACAGCTTGGTCGCATGCTATACCCCTCCCCTCTGGCTCGGCCATTAACAAAACCTGGATCAGACCGGACCGGACCGGTTTTGTTAACGGCCCTCTGGCTCGCATCTTAATTTTTCATTGATTTAATTTTTCAAGCATATTTATTTTGTGTATTCTACATTGTTGTTTTTTTTTGCATGGGCGAAACTGATCTAAACACCTAATGCGGTAAGCGAAATCAAGAAAATGTCCAGTAATATCCCCTAAGTGACTCTCCCCTGCTCTTAGCATTTGTCGTTTAGGTCCGCATGGTTAGTTTTCATCCTAACTAAATGGTTTGTGAGAATCTAGCACTGAATAGTTTGAACAGAATACCAGTATGAACGCTGAATAATAATAATAAAAATTGACAAATTGCCGAAGAGGTCTCCTTGTGTAAAATCATTTGAAGCATTATAAGCACAAGAGTCTCCATTTGGCTGCAGAATATTGCATGGATATTTGCCCTACAGATGGAATTATCAATTACGCGAAGCTGACTCTGTCTTTTCTCACGGAAAACTGTTTCCTTCTCGTGAGATATAATGATCGCGGTAAACCATCCGTGTTACTGTTAGAAGTCATTAATACTGGTCATGACTGAAAGCTCACCAGCAAGCGTCCTCTTGCAAGGGGGTTCTACTTGCAGAAAATTATAGTTTCCTAAAGCGCGCTAGTATGGTGGACAGGGAGGTCTTGTTAATCAGTAGTTTGTGCTGCCTGCCTGCTCTATTTTCATCTTTTCGTTCTATATTATTCTCACGTAGAGCACCTCTTGACAACACTTACCCGATGACACTAGTGGATATTGTAGAGGACTTAGAAGACAAGACTCGACGACAAGAGGATCACTTTCCGCTTTCAAATCCAGGAATTGCGGGGGGTCTGGACACTACTGACTCTGGTTACTCACATAACACTTATAAGGAGGGGAGCCCGCTGGTCAGTGACAATGTCAACTCAGATGACGAGGAAGCGGCTGTTCTTGGCGACATCTTCTTTCTCTCAGGAAGAGTTTGAAAACTTCCTAATGAATATCCTCCAGTGACAATTCTTTTGTGTATTTTTATACTGCATGACATTTTTCAGTTTTAGTTTTTTGCTGAAAAGCTCATTTTTGTGTAGGGAGCAATAATAGTGGTTTTATATCCTTCCGTCAAAGATAAATAATTAGGTGTAAATGATGATTGAGAAACATCAAAAGAAATTAAAGTGAATAAATTATGTCTAGTAAGGGACAAGTATTGGCTGCAGCATAATTGGCGTAAGGAACTCTATGCTTAGGGAAAGCAGTCTGTGGAAAGTAAAATATTTTTTTTAAATAAAACCAGTCTTAAAAAGTAATTTATTGTTGTATCACAACACTATTCAACGTTAGGTTTTATGTGGCAAACTGCGAATGGGAAACAGTAGTTTACGGTTTGCCGTTTGATGTCAGCCTCATTCCCAGGGTCTCTCTTCTTACCGCACACCTCCTCTCTTTCTCGTCTCTCGCTCCGGGAGAACGGGAAGAAGAGAGACCCTGGGGAGGAGGTTGAATGCCCCGATGTTCGTTTTCACGAGGCCATGAAAATTTGTTTGTCATTCATTCAGCCAAACTTTGCCGTATTTCACATAACACTGGTAGATGTTCTCGATGTTCAAACGTGATCCGTTCGCACTTCACCATTAAAAAATGAGAAAAACGAAACAAGTGAACGACCTGCCTTTTGGGTGAAAATGATTCGGACGAGATGACGAGGAAGTGACGGGCGTGAAAAACAGCCATCTGCAAACGCGTTCGCGGAACTAGTCTACATAACAGATTATTCTGAGCAAATAAAAAAAAAATCAAAAAATTTATATGGTTTTGGGGGACGCTGTGTCATTGTAGACGTTGGTATGGATTTTGAGCCATGTTTCAGTTCATAACTTGGTCTCTTTTCAACCTAAAAACTTCAAACTCGGTCAGATGACCGATCTCCACGTGATCTTTTGTGTGGTGGTGTCAAATTAGCGATTGGTTAAAAGTTGAAATTCGCCCCAGTTCCCTGCGTAATTTCGGAACGGCCTATGAGAGCTGCTACACTGCCGCATTTT
>OX393562.1:35239628-35262128 GCA_947652115.1 Blastomussa wellsi
TCGGATTGAGAAGCAGCTATAATCGCCGCGCGCCACCAGAATTGACGCCACGGTCCACCCTACGTATATTTTAATGTTCCAGCTATCTAAGTCTTGTTTCTGGCCCATGTCAGATAGTTTCAGTAAGTCTAACCTGTTTAAAGGCTTCTGATTTCTATTTCAAAACTCTTGAAATATCAATAAGCCTATCCTGGCCAAAAAAGAGTATTTTTCAGGAGAGATATATCAGCTTTATCTATAAAATCAGTGACTTTTACATATTGGTCACGAGTCCAGCCATAAATCCTAGCTATGAAATCTTAGCATTATCGCCATATTTTCTTGTTAGATTATATCGGCTTACAAAGGGTTCAAAGACTTTAAAGTGAAATTGTTATATCGCGGTAGTCAAAATGATGCTAGTTTTCATCATATTCTATGTTTTGGAACGTAAACTTACCTGCTTTAGTGCTATGACAGAGAACAATGAACGCCACAAGAACAACTGGTGCCTTCATGACCAATCCTTAAGGGCTAGTCTCTGAATAAGGCGATTGCAAAACAAAAGTCAAACTAGAAGAATGGTAGCTTCTATCCTAAGATCATTTTATACAAATCTAAACCATGCATGTTTAGATTCTATAAAATGGAATAATCCCTGCTTCTTCAAACAAAATCTTAGTAAAATTACTTCATCGCGAATTTGCCAACGATTTGTTCAATACTTAACGTTGTTGTAGCTACTGTAGTTGACTGGTTATCGAACAAATTGATAACGTACCGTAATGCACTACAGCTGAGTGGATAAAATTGAGTATTTTCCAGGGAATGAATATCACAACAAGTCGGAGCAGAATTAGTAATCGAGAATGCACTTGCCAAAACGGAAGTATAGGTAACTTGTTAATGTTTTATAGGCTCGGTCAACTGCGCTAAGGTGTTTGATTTAGAACAATAAGGATACCATGAACTTTATGTTGCTCTACAATTGAATCACAAAACCACAAAAATTAAATATCAGTATCAATGTCTCTTGTATTTTTCCCTGTCGGGTGATAACAAAAATTAATTTTTATTATTTATCGATTCTTGGACAATTTGCGTGTATCAGAATGGCGACAACTGGAATTCATATTTTGGGAAGTCAAACTAATCTTGACCGTTGCTATGTAGCAGTATTATGCGGAAAAGTGTGCAATTGTCTACAGAAGTGTAGACGTGAATTGTTTTAATTCAACGTTTTCTGGCTAATGAGCGTGCTAGATGACTACCATCTTCAAACTGGCACTGACAAATAACAATGGGTTATCGGCGGTTATTCCCTGAACAGGCTCAGTTGTGTTGGTTTTCTGACACGGAGGGTTTGGTTGGAAAGAATTGTTACCGCTAGCGCCCATATGTATCCTCAAGAGTAATAACATTTGGGAAATTTGGAGAACGTTGCTTCTGAGGTCTGCAATGTGAGATAATGGCGTCTTATGACGTATGCATGTTCTGTAGTTTTCAGTCAAGCAGATTTGTCAGATTTGACAATGAGGCCGCGAATCGCGGACTTCCGGTTTTGGAGGCGGCCAGGGTCTCGATCCCTAGCGCAGACCAGAAGAATCGCGGGCTCTGCATGCATGGGACGAGAATGTTCTTTCGTCGGAACGGCGAATATTTTGTAACTGATAGTCGATGATACTGGAGAACAGTTTACGTGATTAAAAAAGTGTTATCTGGTTGAAAAAGATTAACTTAGATTGGAAAGATAAATAAGCTAAAAACATGAAAGCCTACAACATGCCAAGGAAAGAGTATATATCTTACCAAAAATCTGCGGGGATTTCTGCTAACAACACGCACATGTGATCACTAACTGGTCACAGGTAACTCGCACGCAATTTGACTGTCGCCTAATGAGCATGCGTAGACAATTAGCCCGAGAACCCACAAGTGGTTTTTAAAACGAACTGTTATATCGGTGTATTGCTGTTGATATTTTGACGTCAAAGATGGCAGGAAAGTTTCACGATGATGGCCTAAACGTTTAAAACACTTGCTATAAGTTTAAAGAAAGGAAGTAATAAAATCTTCTGATATCTTTGCTATTTGTTCTTATGGCCAATATTTGTAATCAATTGCCTAACGGCTAATTAAATTAATTAACTGACTTAGCTCTTATTAACCTACCTACAAGGATATAAGTGTGGAAAATAATTAAACGAGGTCGTGATTTCAAACCGGACGCATTTAGGTCTATACTCACCGCCAGCTCGGTCAAGATTCTCCCATACAGAACGACTAAGCTCGGTTAATAAGATATATATTGTATGGACAAACGGCAAAACTTAAATTCGCTTAATGAAGCCGGTTCGTACTCGCTAAAGTTTGCAAAGGGCGATATGCCGAACTTAAAGGACCTACGTCACGATTCGTGCATTTTGAAAATTTTGGTGATCTTTGGTGTAAAAGATCTTCAGTGTCAAACTCGTCATTTGTAATCTCCATCCTTAACCATCCTTTTATCGCCTATCTGATGTTTTTCTATCTTAGTAAACTATCATTTTCAGGTTTCTTACGTTTTAAGAGTAGTTTGGTTGGTCGCAAAAAATGACTCAAAATATAGTGACGTAGCTTCTTTAAGTATGCCATATTCCACCGTCAAGCTCTTTTTACTGCTTTGTAACTTTCTCACGGCAAAACGTAACCGGTCTTAATGCCGGTCTTGATGGGAAAATCTAGACCGCGATCAATATCGGTCATATTCATGCATTCGGTAGTTCCCAGTCCTTTTTAAACACGGCCATATTAAGTAAATTTTAACCACTGGATAATGATTTTCTGATTGCCGAAACTTATCCCGGTTTCCTCAGCATGAAGCGACAGAGAGTATTTCTAGTCCCCTTTGGATGGGATGCTAGTCCATCGCAGGGCTACCCCCTAGCAGTAAATTCACCGGTACCCATTTATACACCTGGATGGAGAGAGGCACTGTGAGAGTTAAGTGTCTTGCCCAAGAACACAACGCAGTGGGCTCGAACCCGCAGTCCAGCGGACTAACCATTAGGCCACCATGTCTCCCTTTCAGTATAGAGCATTATCTATCATTCCCGTGGGAATTTCAGTTCCTGCTGGCATTTCAAAAAGCAATTTTATGATTTTCAAATTTGGGTCTTTATACCACAGTTACAAAACGTGAAAAGGAATGCAAACAATTTGCTTAAAAGAAATACAGGGAACGAACACGACTATACAGTCTATACACTTGAACACAGGAAATTGCACTAGTCTATATGATCAGCGACTGACAGGGAATATTTACCTTTGTCAGAAAGTCCCAAAAAGGTGAAATAAGAAACTCAGTGGGATTTGCCTTTTGACATCGAGAGTTGTTGAAAACGACTTCCAACAACAAGGGAAATGGTACAAACGTTTTGCAATCTAGCTCAGCCACCTTTTAGCGACAAAAGAAGCATTAACCAGAAAGGAAATCTTCACTGAGCTGGAGAAGCTTTCTTCGATGTAAAAATTTCCACGTTAACGCTTACTGCTTCTCTAACAACCTCGATTATATCGTGATCAGTCCACCGTGTTTTCTCCATAACAAAGTAAAATAAGACAAATCGGGCCTGACACCTTTACATGTCCACCGATAATGCCGGGTCAGGCATGACTGACTTGGCCGTAGGTCCTCTGGGCGTCAATTGAATGCTCACTGACCCTAGAATGGCTTTCATCTTAAGAACTGTGAAAGCAATAGACCCTTAAATCTGTGAAAAATTCCATCAGAATTGTTTATTCGTATCCTATTAGGTCACTTTCGCCTATTATCAATATTACCATTGCTTACAGAATTGTAACCAATAACTAGACTATATTTTGCTACAAGTCGTATTTCTCAAATGCGCAGGTGCTTGATTCGCTCAAACAGTTTTAAAGAGCAGAAAATGTTGATTTCGAATAGACATACAGCGTAATTACTTCATATGTTATTATTTACTATATAGGTAACCTGTAGCAGGTTCTTCGTTCGCCCAATTGCGTACTGATACACCACCTTGTTTTCCCAAGAGGTCTGATACGGCAAGAACTTTACTTTTGAAAAATGTTTTTCCCACAGATCGCTCGCAGCTAAGAGGAATTGACCAACAGTATGGACTGGTCAAAGATATTTTGGATTACAATTTGGTACATGATCTCAATTAGCGTGGGAATGTCACTCCATTTTCAAGGTTAGCACCAATTTATCGTTTTCTGTCGAACATCATGGCTTTCCAATGGTTAAACAAGGGCGGGCGCCTTCAGGTCACAGACGAAAACGCTTAGCTAGACCGTTTGGGCATTCAACAAGAGTCAGCTTTGGTTCATTGCAGAAAGACAACTTTAACTCACCAATTCACTTCGAACCAGTGTTTTTAATGACGCCATAACCCTCACAACCTATCTTTCACATCAGCACCTACGAGTAAACATTAACCTCCAAATCGGTCAGAAAAATCGCCCTTACGATCTATAAACGTTCGGTTTAAGACAAAGGGAGGCACAGTGGCCTAATGGTTAGTGCGCTGTGCGCTGTACTTCGGATCGGACGGTCCGAGTTCGAGCCCTGGACAGGGCACTGCGTTATGTTCTTGGGCAAGACACTTTACCCTGCCTCTCTTCTCCCAGGTGTATAAATGGGTACCGGCGAATTTGCTGCTGGGGAGTAACCCTGCGATAGACTAGCCGATCTCATCCATGGGGGGGGGGGGGGGGGGGAGGGGGTAGAAATACTGTCTGTTGCTTCTTGCTAAGGAAACCGGGATAAGATCCTGCCTGATGGGCCGCTAAGTTCGTATGCAAACCTTAAGACAAAGGATAACCAATAATTCGCACTTCCTCTTTCTTCTAAAACCGAGCGCATCTGATTAAAACTCGGCACCTTGGCGGAATAGAAATTCACTGTCCCAACCTGGTGTCCTGATATTTTTCACCCTATTTTCATACGACTTTAACTCACTAACTCAGTCTAGTTCGTTCCTGGTGGAACTCGTTCACTAGTGTCCGCCATTTGATCCTATTTTTTTCGTACGTTTTGCTTCCCGCCATGTGAGCTGTCTGTCCTCCAACTCTGTCGTTCTTGTGTGCCTCCAGGTGTGCTGGGGTGTATTCTACAAATGTGAAATTTTTGTAGGAAAACATTCCGGACACCACCGCCATTTCATTAATTTGCGGGTACCAAGAAGCGCCCATTCATTTCAGAGCATTTAACCTATACTTAATTGAATATATGAATACACGGGACTTTGAATGCCCCTGGGATCAATCACAATAACTATAAACTGACCACCAACATAGAAACTTCATTCGAAAACTGAATTTTTCTTTGATCATGTTGTTGCTATGGAAACCTCAAATCGATTTGTTTAGAAATTGTAGGTTGCCCAAAGTTTATTCGTTAAAACAAGGTTAAGCTGCCGAAGAAGGTTTCATAGTAATTGCTTAACTCATATTAGTCTTTCGGTTGTCTTACTTGCTCAAGTCAACTTACTAATAATATATTTTCATTGCGTAGATGACAATGAAGCAATTCCTCTTATTCGACCTCAAGGCAGGATTGATCCGAAGCTTTGGGTAGCAGTGCGAAAGTTAATGGTAAGTGTAGCTCTTGGCCGCAAATAATCGAATTTCGCAATAGTCATCAACTATATTAAAATACCAGGACATCGCAGAATCTATAAACTAGTTGATCCACAGTTTATTTACTGATTTACGGTCAAACTACAAATTAATAAAAACAGTGAAATATATCTTAGATTCTAAAGGCATAGACCAATAAGAAAATACTGAACGTACATTGTTTATGTGCATCGTTACTGCGCACGCAATTCGTTTTGCAATATCACGCCAGGTCATGCGTCGAGCGCGCGCGCTGAGGAAGAACAACGGGCCAGAAGCCGCTGCGTCTACTTTGTTGGTAGTTACTCTTTTAACTGTTCGGTGACCCTTACTTTTTTACAGAAACACATTTTATTTACCATTCTCGACAGATCGTCAAAAAACGAGCAAAAAATCAATGGGGAAGTTTAAAATTTTTCAAGTTTTCTGCCCACGCGACTTCGAATTCTGCCATCTTGCTGCTGTAAGGCGAGTGAAACTACGGTCGCTAAATGCGCAATGTTTGTTTAAGGAACGCCACTCATTGAATAAATTCGGTTAGAACACTAAGAACACTGGGAAACTTGTGGGAGGGGTTTCGCGAAGGGTGTATGAATTAGCTTCAACGTCCGAGGGCGTATTGTACTTGATTTACTTGAGGACGTTCACGCTAATTGTTTGTGCGCATCCTTACTGCGCACGGAATTCGTCACGCCACGTCATCCATCGAGCGCGCGCGCTGAGGAAAAACAAAGGGCCGGAAGCCGTTTCGTAGCTTTGCTGGTATTTTACTCTTTTAAATGGTCGGTGACCCCTACTTTTTTTTCCATGAACTGATTTTATTTACAATTCTCGGCTGATTGTCGAAAATGAACAAAAAGTCAATGTGGGAAGTTTAAAAATTTTGAAGTTTTCTGCCCAGAGGACATCGAATCCTGCCATCTTGCGGCTGTTAGGCGAGTGGAAATCTGGTCGCTAAATGCGAATTTTTTCTTCAACGAACCACATCAATTGAATACATTCACTTCATGAGTCCATTTAACCAACATTTGACAGAAATACGTTCATTTCAAAGATTTATTTGCAATATTTTTGTGCTTACAGACACTGTAGCCGTATCCGCTAACGAAGCGCGAGTTTTCAGATTTAGGGTGTTCTTCTGTGCATTTTATCTCCAAAACGAAGTCGGTGACTCCCATTTTTTTTTTGCATTTCTGACATCAGTTACTCACTATCTTACAGTGGTGAGAGTTTCAGAAAAAAAAAACAATGGTAGAAAATTTTTGCGCGAACGTCCTTAAACGTTATGCTTTCTATTTGGCAGATTAAAGTAAACAACCCAAGTTGAGATGCTATTCATGAACAGGAAACGGGGCATCAATTTAAGGTAATCGAAAACGGCTCATACAATCCATTTGTAAGATATCATACTTTTAGACTCCCAAGCTTCGAAGCATTCTCTATTTTAGAAAGGGCCAATGGACAATCATCGTTCAACACGAAATTACTTGCAAGAATCCTTTCTAGCGGAAGTTGCCACTGTATGCCCATTTGACTTTACGTCCTCGTTATGAAATCTTGCATACCACGATTTGTGCCGTTAATTAAACCGTATTTGCCTGGTATTTGCTGATGTTGATGCGCTTTAGGACGTTAAGAAAATTTTAAAAAAAATTCTGAAAATGTGTCATTTTTATGATTATCGTTTGCTTCATGTAACTAACTGTTGTTTTTTCTCTTCTGCCCTCTTCTGCTTAGTTCAGTTTAAGCGTTGCCATCGAAACAAACCAAATGTGAAGATATTTTATAAGCGTTAGTTCCATGTGAACAGAGGATTTAAATTGAAAAACAGCCAACCCATTTGGACCTAACCCTGTTGGAAGAGTAAAACAAGAAGGGCTGCTGACTTGTGCGAGAGTCATAATTCTTAAAGGATGTCTGCTACTTTTTGCCGCAAAAAATGGAACTGAGAAGGCTTCGTTGCGCGGAGAACAAACAAAAAAGTGCCTGGCGCTGTAACATTAATTCAACACTGGCTTATCTCGAACTCGAAAAGAAACTGAGAAGAATTGCAGCAACTTAGCCTAACCTGGAATTAGAATAATAACCGGCGGATTGGCTATTTTCCATAGTAAAAGTAACAGTTAAAGAGAAAGTTATTTTGAGTAACTTTTACCTAACTACTGGCTATCTATTTGTAAATGCTTCTTTATAAAACAAGGTAATAAAGTTGTTGTTGTTGTTGTTGTTGACAGTTATCATCAGCGTCATTTCTACTGGTTGTTTGAACCAATTCGTTTCTAATAGCTGTTAACATCATATGATCTGAAGATACGAGAGTACTTTTCTTACCGTTTCCAAATTGTGCTAGTGAAATAATTTACATACATTCTTTTTCTCGTGTTCTCATATTGGTCTATTTTCTTTTATCTTCTGGGGTTTAAATTGTGCAATTTGCCTTTTGACACTATTAAAACCCAGATGGAAAAAGCACAAATCTTCTTTTTTGTTCAAAATAGTTAACAAATGCCATCAATCTAAAATTCAATATTTCATTCTATAGATATAGTTGTTAGCCCTTCGCCAACGCCTTTTATAGGCTCAAAGAAGGGTAAACTTGTAGACTTCCTTCAAGTAGAACAACAATTCTGCTTTGTCAACCAAGTTGCTACATCATCTTATCTGTTTAAGTGAACACCCCCAATAAACTCCTCAGGGATTGATTTCGTGTTGGTAAGTAACAGCATTATATAGCTTTAGAACAATATTGCTAAAGAGCAAGGAAACACACAAGAAATTAAGCAGTTACTATGGATACAATTGCTGCGGACCAGTTACTGTAGATTATTGCAGCATTAATGTAGATGCCGCGTTGTGTAAGAATTCTAGAATTACAAATGTCCTCGTTTTGTATTTTATCCCAATAAAGAGGAATAAAGAAGATCGAAAGAATCAAGTTTGAACAATTTTATGACTAATGTTATTTTAAAATTTTAATTAACAAACATATTACATGCCACAGTGAGGTCTAAGGCAACCCAAAATTTTATTTACAGAAATTTAGTGACCTCGTTTCAAATGCGTTTTGCTTCCTCTGGAAAGTTGCAACATCTGACGTGCATTGTAAAATACTTGGAACATTTAATGCAATAAACTAATGTTCTTTTGCTTCTTGAAAGAAAGCTATTAACAAGAGGTGGAAAATGCACAATTTTAATCAATCAGTGCCTGGACTACTTTTACTGGTATTCGTGATATCATGAAGTTTTCGGGGCATAAAATAAACTGAGGCAACTAATTGCATTTGTTCACATAAAAATCTCAGATAAAATAACTGTATAATATAATCAATAAGTAACGTTAAAGGATTTCCTGTGGTTAATTTACTTGGGGATCAGTGGAATATAACGCCACTACTCAATAGCATAGAGACCCAGCAGCCCTTTATAATTTACAGAGTTTAGAATCCTCCGTGGACCCGTTTCTGCAGTCAGTTCCAAAAAAAAAAAAAATGGCAGCCAAACAAACGACGAACATTATGCGTGAAATCTAACTGATTTTTCTCGGTTTCCAAATAAGAAAATAAAATTCCAACAAGGTTAGCAAGTATCCATAATATTGTCCAGAAGGTATTTAACGTGCGTGAGATCACGTTTGACTTATTACCCGACCTCATAAATAGCAAAAAGGAAATTTTACACCATTAGATAGTTTACACTAGTAGAGAAATTCTAGGCGAAACCAACAAGTGATTTTCATGCATCTTCGTGTATGGCCACCATTCCATAACTTCTCTCGCTTAACTGAGTTACACATAATCTTTGCAATGTAAGCTAAAACAATTGGAAAGAAATCTTCAAACTTTCTCTTCTAGCTATGGAAAATTGCGTGTCGGGATTGAGCGAGATTAGAGAAAAGGTTATTGAGTTATATTCAATGTTGATCCTTTTCTAAAGTATCATTATTATATTATCTAGACTATACATGATGACTTTTTACATCTACGAGTGCGTGGTTGCATATGAGTGTTTGTGTAACTTTATTGTTTTTAAGGAGGCTGAGATTAGAGATTTAAATCCCGATGAGAACGTGAAAGCATCTTCTCTCCTTTGAAATCAGGTGCATTTCTCTTGAAGTGCTCCTTTAAAATACTTGGTAGTTCCTCGCTACCTCGTTTTGCTTTCTTGTATTCTTTTTCAATTTCTGCAGCTCTTTTCTTTATTGTGTTCTTTATACTTGTAACTTTGTCTTGGAAAACTGGAATATCCAAGACAGCAGAGATGGCTTCTTTTGCTTGTTGACTGACTGCCTGGTGACTTTGTTTATAATCTTCAACTTCTTGGCGAATTGACTGAGCGAGTTCTAAAAAAAGTAACAAAAATAGCTTAGTTACCATTAAAATATGCATTCCAATTAATTTGTCAACGATTAACATAAACAACTTAGATATATGAATCTACTGGATGATGAAAGGAAATAATTAAGAATAGTTTTGTTAACAGCCACCCATCGCGGAGTGTTACAAATCCACATATCTAATCTGATTGGTTTTCTCATTGTTGACTATCTGCTGATAGACGAAGATTGCTCACGTTTCTCGAGAGGAATTTTTTTTTCATATTTGAAAAAAAAACGTCAAAAATTTGTGTTTTCGAAATCCGTCTCAATATTTTTTTCAAGCCAAAAAACTGATTGAATGGTTGATCGTCTATAGATCGATCGATTGATATAAATGAAAATATTAGTATCGGTGATCAAATGGTGACGAGTGAAATTAGGAGTATACGATTTGATTACCTTTTAATATCATGGGTGACAAATTACGCCCAGAATCGTGGGTTTTTGACTTGCCTATTGTATCGAGAGGTTTCGCGCCAAACGTTACCATGGCAACTTTATATTTCCCATGTGAAATTACAAATTAACGCTGAAATTTCGCGCCAAAATTAAGGAGTAATTATTCACCCATGATATTAAGTACAAAATATTAGTTTTAAACAGCAAATAACAGCCGGTAAATTAAATAAATAATTCAATTATTACCATTGACTTTCTGCAGAACAGTCTGTTTGACAGTATCTCTTAGTTTGCTCTTTGTTTGTTCTTTCTGGCCTTGTGGTACGTCCATTTGTTGCATCACATCTTGTTTAAGTTGAGTAACGACCTGTTCCAATTTTGCCAATGATCTTCTTGATTGATAAATATCTAATATCAGGGACATTACGTTTTCAACTCCTAAGACGAGAAGAAAATAAAAAAGGAAAACAAAGTTATTATTTTATGTTATTATTTAGTTTCAATCATAAAAATTAACGTCAAAAAACGACGTTTAGACCGTTCGACGGTCATTTTCAAGTTAAAAAGTAAAATTATAAAATCGATCAAGACGTTCACATTCTTGATGGAAAAACAACCAACTCGAGGAGAGTTTGAACGCACGGTTCTCTGGCTTTGGTAATGCTGTAAAGCCCTCGCGCGTCAAATAGTCTAAACGTAACCTGATTGGTTTAAATTCATCGGATGATGGAGCGTGAACCAATCAGCTTCAGGGCCGTTAATGCAAAAGTCACTTGCGGCCCGCATAGCGCCTGTTTTCATGAGGCCGGATTCCAATTTGACCTCGTATATTGATAATAGTGAGAGTTCTTTTAGTTATAAGATGTGTGTTACCTTGTTTTACGTGATTCTGCATCTGGTTTATTTTGCTGTCATCTAACATAGCATTTTGTCTCTAAAATATGAATACAAAAAACGTTATCATCATCCGACGGGACTTTTTGAAATATTTTTGTCTGTTGAACAGCATTAAGATAGATCAAAGATGGCACTTTGTGGGTGTACGCATTAAGGCAACAAATATGCAGCTATAGGCATATTGGGGCACTTCTCCTGAATAGCTGATACATATTTAGTCAAAAAGATATATTTTTCCTTTTTCAGAGCTTTGTTACTATAGACAGTACCTTAGATCTGGTCTTTGGCTTATCTTCTTCATCCAGTTCCTCTGTTAGTTCTCTGCGGTGTCGCGACAAAGTACCATCATCATGTTCACTAACGACCGCTCTTATAACACGTGCAGAATCTGTGAACAAAAGAAACCGAGTTAAATTAAAATAATGCATTATTTTATAAAATAAAATAATGCTAATTTTGTTTTCTCAGTTCAAAGTTTGTCTGAGCATAGAACTCAACGTTTTACGTTCATTGGTCACTTGACATTGTCAGTGCTTAAAGGAGCAGTGTCACGGCATTTGAAGTCATTTTACCATTTACTTTCAAATTGAAGGAAATCTAAAAATAAGAGTTTTCTAATGCCGAAAAACACCAACGGGGTTATAAAATGCTGAAATTATACAAGGATTGTTTCGAATGACAACGATATAGACCGATTACAAACGACAAACTTGAAAAAAATTTGCCAGTGTTTTTAAGATGAGTCTTGGTGACGTAGCTCCTTTAATCGCATAATTAGTAGTAACGCTGACTATTTTTACTTAATATGCTACATTTTGACGAGCATGTAGAACGAGTCAAAATACCTAGCTCTTATTAGCCGAGTGGGAGGTGCATTCGGTCTGTACTCACAACCTCGGTCAAGATTCCCCCATACAGACCGACTAAGTTCGGTTAATATGATGTTTATTATATGGCCAAACGGAAACCTAAATTTGCTTAACGACAATGCTTCGTTCTCGCTGACATTTTGTTTGCGAACGGCGATGAGCTGAACTTAAATTTGCAAAAGTTTGGTCGTATCTTTACTTTTTATTCTTGCCAAGCTTTTTTTAATTTTCCATTTAGTATTTTTAGACAAAAAGGAGACAATGTGTTCCTGTTTTGTTTGTAACTTTCTGACCTCAAAATGCAACCGGTCTAGATGCCGGTCTAGATGGGAAAATCTAGACCGGCGTCAATATCGATTTTAGCCAATCAAATTCGAGAATTCGCTAGTTTCCAGTCCTCGTGAGCCACGGCTATATAATAAAATGTATTATTATCCAACTGATCTTTGACCGCATATTAACAAACAGTTAAAAACGCATGTAATTAGCTTAATGATAATCTAAACGAAACGAGAATTTAAACAAAAAATATAACTATACAAAATTTAAACAATAGAGCGTTTCTATCCAGGAACTAGCGGCTCGTAATTGCCCCTTAATTGAGAGTCGGATGTTCTTAAAATGCTCGTTTTAAGATCATCAAATTTCCAATAAACGGGCTCTGACTATCAGCTGATAACTTTATTGTTTATTACTAAATTTTCTTCCGCGCGCCCGTGTGTCTTTCCGCGGTTGAACGTTATCGCGCCACCTGATCAATTCAACCCAATCAGAATCGGAGAAAAGTGTGTGGTGAACTATTTGTACTCGTTTCCTAATGATTTTAGTTGAAAGACAATTCAACTTACTTGTCTCCTGGCTTTCTCCTTCATTTGCCTCATCTCCAGACTCCTCACCTTCGTCTGAATAAGGTGACTCAGCAGATTCTGACTCTTCCGGCTCGTTTTCAAAATCGGATTGACCAGATTCTTGACTGTCTTCGGGCTCGCTTGCTGCATCAGTTTCTTCATTGTTACCGGATTCAGGCGATTCCAATTTTTCTTCCAATACTAATGGCTCGACAGCCTCGCTAGAATCATCGGGCCTATCGTCTTCACCCGAGGAATCTCCGAGCCTGCTCGTATCATCTTCGGTATCACCTTCGCGCGGAGGAATAACGTTGCGCTTTGAGTAAATTTCAACTGGAGCTGCTCTTAAAGCCATCTTTCTTGGCCCATCAAAGCTCTCATCCCATGGCTCTGAGACGTCTCTCCGTTTTCGAGCCTTCAGTTCTTTGTTTTTCGATTTCTCGACGAACTCTCCATCTCCCGATTCATCAATAACCATACGCCGATATTCAAACTTTTCGTTCCTGTCTTTAGGGCCTGAAATGATTAATGCAAGGAAAGCCATTTCTACATGTACGAATTAATAGGTGAAATTTTAAAAATGCTATATTTTATCTTATTTTTTCCCTTTGGTCACATAGAAATATTTACCAAACTATTGTATCTTGATAGGGCTAGGGATCTAGCTATCTGAAATAACTAGGGAGTTAAAAATGGCAGGCAGAACTATCAACTTTGGAAAAGGGAAATGTTTTCTATGCTCGTTTCTTCAAGTAGGATTTTTCGTTGTAAGTCTCTGTAGCCAGAGAACAACAAAGGATGAATATGTCACAGTGTAGTTCACCACTAAATTTTCTCCGATTCTGATTGGTTTATCTTTATTACGTGACGCGACTGTGTTCATCGGCGGAAGGACACTATCTGCCCTAAGTGCCCGTTCTTGGAAACTATCCAGATGGATAGTAATCGTCCGTGAAAAGGTTTGGTAAATTAGCGGATCTATGGAGAAAAAAATTCTTGAGTGGGTTTCAGCATTTAATTATAGTCTCCCACGCAGACGTCGTCCGTGGGGAAGGACGCGTGGCGAAGACCAAGGAGGCTAGCATTCAATGGGTCTCTTGTGTGGTTTTGCGCAATCGTTTGTTACATTTCAGCTAAAAAGTTAAAATAATTCAAGATACTCGTTTTTGAGTAGGCGCGCAGAAGAAAATTTAATGGTGAACAATAAAGACAATAGACGGTCTGATAGTTGCCCCTTGGAAATTTGATGCATGCTTAAAACTAGGATATTAACCCTCGATCGGCTCGAAGCTCCGCTTCTCGGGCTAATATTTGTTTTAAGAACATCAAATTTTCGGGGGTCTATCAGCTGATAGTTCCTCGACAGAAACACTCTATTGTTTAATTATTACCTGAAGATCCAGATTCGTCTTGGTCTTCAACATCTCGATAGTTCCTGTCATAGCCCCCCACGTCACTCAAATAAGCCACCAGCAGGTCCCTACCATCACCCTCTACATCTCGCTTTTCTTTCTTTTTGGGGACGTCATCCGAGCTCATCAATTTGTCAGCAGCTGTTTATAAAAAATGTATTTCAAACTGATCAAGTGTATTGGAGTAAAACTGTGTTGAATCGCTGATTTCACTTACCACTGAGCGAATTGAGAGCATTTTCACTTTGTAACTGAAGTTCCTCATCTGGCGCTCGTTTGGATTTACCGTGACCAGTATCTGTATGTTAGAATCACAATAGATTAAATATAAATGGCCTAGTTCTCTGCAGCTCAGTAATTGGTTAGAGCGTCGAGCCATTATCGGTGAGGTCATATCCTTTCGTGAGTCTGATATATTTAATATTTGTCCCACCCTCGGATCAAAATGGACAATTTTTGTTTAGATTTCATTAACATTATTTTTTTTCCGGTAGCCGGACTCAATGTTAGCTTCAGATTTTATTCTGCATCCAAAGCACACTTTTCCTATCACATCATGTCACATCCGTGATAATTATCAAATAATTAAATCACATGATCCTATACACCCTATTGCATTATTCTGAAGTGCAAAGACTAAGCATAAAGTATAGCGACATTTTCATGAAAATCCATTTTTATTGAAGAGTTCATATGCATATAATGAATGAACAAGCTGTTCTTAATTGTTGAAAGCACGATCAACAAATCCGGGAATATAATGGCGTCAACTCGAGTACGTTTTGCAAACGATTTTATACAGGAAACAAAAAGCACAACGTTTTAAAATTTAAATTGAGGTCATTTGTTCTTATCCGAGCCAAAGAATCCAATAAAACTATTTTGCAAAAACATGAAAGTAAAATATGGAACAAGAAAGGATATACTCACGAGGTAGCAATTTCTTGGCAGCTGAAGTTCAACATTCAAAAAAGGGGAAAAGGTTAGCAAACTTGGCTATACCTGCTTTCATTATGAACATCAGATACATCAACAGAAAGCTTAATTTCCTCTTAGATATATACAACTACCCCAACTATTTTTTATTCAAATCGTTAAGTACAGTTTTGATTCAGTAAAATGTAAGCGATATTAATGTGACTCTCTTACCTTTCAGTGCGGCTTCCGCAGCTAAAAAAATTAACAGATAGAATAGTTTGAGTAAAATTAAGATAATTATGAAGTCTCAACAGAAAGGGTGCAAAAAATATAGAAATTTACCTTTCATTAGGTGATTAGCAACCTCCGCTGTGGAGAGAAAAAGGAGAATGATTAAGAAATGAAAAGACACCAGCGTAATGTGAAAAAGAGAACGACATTTGGCAGAGCTTTATAGATTTTTGAAAACAAGAAATATATAATTTCAATAGTGGTCAGTTCCTTTATTGTGGGTTTCGATCTTAATATAATGGATGGCAATTACTCCACCTTCAGTTTGGTGCGAAATTTCAACGTTTATTTGTAATTTCAAATGTGAAATTATAAATTGCCATGGCAACGTTTGACGCGAATTTTCTCGATAAAATAAACAAGTCAAAACCCACGACTGATTGATATAAAAAGCTAATCAAAATGCGCGTGAAATTATTTCCTAATTTCACTCGTCACCATTTGATTTACCCATACTAATACGCAAAACTGTATACTTACTGTGTTCTGGTACTGTGTAGGGACAGAACGCATGAAAGAAAACAAAACAGCACAAGTTACGTAATATTGGAGAATACAGGAAAACATATAGAAACGAACGAGAAGACACACAGCATTTGTAAATCGTCGTCATCATCAACAGCACCAACAACATCAAAAACAACAACAAAAATAACAGCAGAGTTTCAGGTAAACTTTTACCAAGAAATAGACAATCCCTTTTCAAGTTAAGGTTAAGATTAAAATCATCATTTCCTTGCAATAGCTAGACTAGGAACAAAACTCCAGATGAATCGTTTTGGAAATGAACTATGAATAAATGTTTGAATTTTGGGTTGGTTGATATTATAAACCGTACCGCAACGAGAACGTAAGCACGAGAACGTAAACACATGCGTTATAATTTTTTGTACATTTATTTGCCGTCCAAAAAACAACAACGTGAAATGACCAAATTCTGAGTACTTTGGAGGACGTGAACCCCGACGGCTAAATTTCCGTTAATAAACGCTGTCCTTATATATTCCAAACGAGCTAAGTTTGAAAGCGATAGATTCTCCAAATACATCAAGGCAATGGTGAGATTCGCACGTAAAACATAAATTAATTTTTAACCAAGCATCGTCCTTGCCGTCGCCGTCGTCATTGCAACCCTAATTACAAAACGGTTGCTATGGATGACTTCTAATCATCATATCTTGGATTCCCTTTCAATCTTGGGATTATTTTTTTGCATGATGCTTGTTCTATTAAAGGCTGCTATTAAAGGCTGCTTTGACTTTTGGCAGTCACGTGACCAGAACACAAAACCACTAAAAACTCTCACAGCTAACACCTTTCTCGGATGAAACCAAAACCAATGGATAGAGTGCATCCTGATGCAAAATCTGTAGAATGGATTTGTGAAGATTCCAGTTAGTTAAAAAGCTATGACGTCATGAACTTTTTTTAATAGAACAAGCACTGGCAAAAGCAAGTCCCAGGATTGAAAGGGAACCCAATATATGATGGTTAGAAGTCATCTATAGCAACTGTTTTGTAGTTACGGTTCCCCCCTTAAGCTCCGGCCTAATTGCTTGGTGACGCTGAAATGACTAACCATATGTCTCTTCTGCTTCATCATCAGATTCCCCTGAACCACTCTGTTCTTGTTCACCATCTTCGTCTTTCTCCGCCACATCATGTATTTTGTTGTCTTTGTAACAAATGCAAAATAAAACTTGTTAATCTTGGCGTCACATAAAATATTTTATGAGTTTCGACTACCCAAGAACATGTTTTATCACAAGTAAATGCCAACTTTTATTTTCGATTGTAATATAGATAGGACTCTGCGCGCGCTCTGATCACAAGCAGCCCAAGCTCACGTTGTGATCAGGATCATATTACATAATAGCTGTCATGGCAAAAATATAAGAGTTTGTATGGGAATATTTTACAACACCTTTTAGCAAACCGAAATACTGCCAAATCTTAAATAAAATTGCCTTCCCTTTCTTTCGTTGTGTTTTTATTCTTGTCTGAACGCTTATTTTGCCGATTCTTGGTCATTTAAGCGAGTTATCGCTTTCTGGGTTCCCCACTACAAAGAAAAGAACAAGGCTGCACACTCCAGTTCGGAACGCTCGACGAGCCAAGCGAAAAATACCAACTAAAAATGGTCAAACGGCCACAAATCCATTGCGAATTCCAAGAAGAGATGTTCTAGTTTCATTTTAGTTCAAGTTTCAAGTTTATTTGTTTATCAGCATTACAATATGATCATAGTCCTAGGCGACCCGCAATTAGCGAAGCTATTCTGGGCGGGCCACCTTTCTTACACGCTCGTCACGACACACGACCATTGGTAACCCCGGCTCGACAATCGTCCTGAGGGGACCAGGGGAGTAACACAATACTTGTTGACAGCAATTGACAGTGTGGTACTCCGGTGAGGTTGCATAAACAAAATTCTGTTTATGCGTTTATCGATCGTGCGTGTTTTGGTGTTTTTACTCGCGCGTATAGAATCTATATCATAAAGCAAATGAAGAAGCCTAAGCCATGTATTATACTGTCATAAAACACTCCGGACATTTGAGAACACTCGAGAAATGTAGAAAACACTCGCCTGCGGATCGTGTTTTCTACATTTCCCTCGTGTTCTCAAATGCCCGTCGTGTTTTATGACAGTATAATACATGGCTTAGGCTTCTTTATTTGTTAATTAAACACCTCTCAGGGGCGGATCTAGGGAGAGGGTGCAGGGCTGCGCACCACCACCCCCTCCCCCACAGGATGACCCATCAATTACGTCATTCCCTCTCCTGAGAAAAATTCTGGATCTACCCATGATCTATTTATTGGGCAGCGATTCATTAATTGGTTTTATGTTTTATATGTTAAGTTACTTACCAACGGAAAAGATCGAATTATGCCAGAAAGCGCCACAATTTCTTGTCTTATCGCCAAAGCATAAACTGTCACAATCGCGATCATCAGCCCGGCCATACTTTCCGAACTTATTACCACAGAAACACAAGTAACCATACTGCAGTCCAGCATAACTATACCCAGCCAGCTTACACTTTCCAGCGCACCATTCTGGAGTCATTTCGTACTTGGTGAACTGTTTGGGAAGATCACGACCGGGTTTTCTATCCCTGTAGCATCCCATGTAAGCTGCAGACAGAAGTTGCAAATAGATACTGTTTGTGTAGGAATAAATGTACTCGTTGGCATCTTCATAATGCCAATATGTTCCATCTAATCTCAGCCAATAGGTTCGAGATTCAGTCATTTTGTGAGCACAGTGAAGATGACTATATGAAACGATCCCAAAATGGCAGGAAATCCAGCCTACGTAGCCAGCCAATCATTGAGCAGTATGAAGCATCTGGAGTGTTCGGAAAATCAACTCAAAAGCCATATGAAAACAATCACTTCATCAACTAAAAAGCTGAGTAATGCCTTTTTCTGTTTTAAATAACACTTAACCTATTATTATGTTTAATGGCTTTGCTTTAGCTCGAAACTGTACCTCAAAAAGAAAAATATCAACCCCAGGGTCTTTTTCCCCCAAGCCAGGGAAAAGACCCTGGGAACGAGGTTGGAAAAATATGATATATGCGCTTTCTCGCTTTTAGCTTAATATACTTACAACTTGATATTGTACTGAGAATTTCGTCTTCCTGTTTGTGGCTGCTCTCAACTTTGACTTTCGGGACAGCATCTAACTCCTTTTGTGTGACAACAATTGATCGATGGTGATGGGTAAGACCTTTAAAAAACGGAAAATTATAAACTTGATATACTGGCACCGTAACATTGTGCGCTGAATGTATTCGAAGGCTAGAGTTGCCGCAGCCTTTTAATCAACTGACTGGAAAATTCAAATTTGACTCTAATGGCAAGTAATCACTGGAACACCAACAAAAGCAGATATTCATGCAAAAGGGCAAACATAAATGCCTATCAATAATCCAATCAGAATTCAAAGCAAAAATACTGAACTGGTGCCAAGTGCGGGAAAATTCTCGTAAAAAACTGTATGGAAGACGGAGTGTTTGCTCAGCTGTCAAGGGAATTCTGGAAAACGTTAAGCTAAACATACTCAAATAGTAAAATACACTTTCAGCGATATCGTTTATTTAACAACATACCGTCCCGTAGTAAGGTATTCCTGTATACCGGCATACTTTCCAGGTAATTGTTAGAGATGGCGTGCGATAAATATCTCAGGGCGCCTTCTTCTGGCTGAGCAAACTCCAGAATAAAGTTGGCCGACACCTTCATGTCTTCTTCACTGTAAACCAAGCCACCATTGCGGTAAGAAACTGTACTGATATTAGCGAGCATGAAATCGTTTGCTTTCACGTGCGGTGTGCACCAAAATTTATGGAAGATCTTTCAAACGTACCTGAGGCTGGTGACTTTCACATCTCTAAAATTTGGGTCTTGAGTATATACGTCCTTTATCTGTGATATACGAGAACATAACAGATTCTTTATAATTATCGAAATAACAAAACTGTGGTTAGCTTAAGATAGCATAACAAATTACACAGGATCGCTCGTTTCCTCGCGTTTTCTGTCTATCCTGTATCATTGTTATTGTTATTGTTATTATCAAAGCAATATGCAATATCATTTACGATAGGCCTTTCAGATAAATACTCGTAAATAGTAGCCTAATGCTATGGTTTACCCCTTTCACAACTTCAGCAGCAAAAATCTTGTACTTTGTTGAAGAGGGACGTCTATAGTCAGTATGCCAATTCTGTTTGAATCGCAAGGACGCCTTGATCTCGTTGCGTTCATCTGCTCATATAAAGAAAAAAAAAAAAAAAAAATATATATATATATATATATATCCAGTTTGCGATCATAATGTGTACAAAAGTTACTTGCAGCTGATATGGGTTATCACCAGTATGGGTATGGTTATCACCAATATGGCCGTGTCTCACATGGACTGGAAACTAGCGAATTCACGAATTTGATTGGCTAAAATCGGTTTATACGAGCTAACTGCCAAAACAAGTTGCTAGATTTAGCCTGATTTGAATGGCCTTATCAAAGATTATAAAATGCAGTTCGTTCTTGTTCATAACTTTCTGTCATTAATATAATAGTGTCTTAAACATTTTCGTTCATCAGTATGAACCTGGACCAGTTTTACTGAGGATCAGTCTCGCTTGCTATGTCATCTTAATCACTGTGATCAGTGGAATATTAGGTGTGATATTGAGAAATTATTTCAGATTCTCTGTTAAACGCTGAACCTACTTGTGGGCCAATCAAGGAAGACTCTGCATCTTGGCTGACTGTAATCCTTGCAATCATTAGGCATGGGCTTGAAATACTGCACGGGCGCTGGAGCCTGGGGCTGAGGCTGTGGCGACGCAGCAACTCCTGAGATAGAAATATCATAGGGAACCTGAGGGGCCTGGGGCACAGCATAAGGCTGAGGCATAGCCACAGGCATCTGGCCAGGAATCATAGCTGCAACTGGTATCTGAGGCTCAGGCTCTGATGTGATCTTGACTGGGTCCATAACAACAGTTGCGCTCGGGGTCTATAGCAAAAACGTAAGTCTTAGTAAGTCCAAGCTAAATATTCTGTGCAACGTTTCCTAGAATAACTGATCTTGAAATGAATATGCCTCCCAAAATTTTCGCTGCAGCAAACCTTGCTCGGAGTAGAACTGTTTTCTACTTTTCGTAATGAACACGGCTATTCTGCAAGACATTTTGTGTGTATTGTTTAGGGGTGCTACCCTCACTGAAGTTTCCTGCAACCGTTCTCGTAAACGCTCACTAAATGTAAGGGAACGTTTACGAAAACTAGCACAGTGAAAACCCACCTTTAAATATACAAGTATTTTATACCTTTCTATCTCTTATACTCTGATGAGCCAGCACAAAAAGGCAGTTTTTTTAAAAATGTAAGGTTGTCCTGAAGCCGTTCCGGGGATACTTTTTATCGTTGATTTTAATTAATAATTTAAAGTGGGGTTACCGAGCGTTTTTGAATTATAAGCACTTAAAGATAACATTAAACATTTTTACAGGTTGTACTGTTTTTAAACGATTAGTAAGTAATGTTCTATCTTGACCAAGTTTTGGTGAACAACCTCAATACTGACCTGAAAAGTGTATGGCGATGGAGCCTGGGCAGGCTTGGGAGCAGCAGGAGCCGGTTTATCTTGTTTTTCTTGTTTGTCTTGTTCAGGTTTATCAGACTGAGGCGCCTTTTTCTCGTCTTTGGACTGATCACATGACCTCCCCACACACCCCTCCTGAACAGGAGAAGGACTAGCAGCAACTTGGGGATAAAAACCAGGAGCCGGAACACCCTGCCCGGGGTAAGGCTGAGCCGGCATATACCCAGCGTACATCTGACCGGGTTGACAGGCTGGAGGGACGCAGGGTGACTGCATTTGTCCCATATAAGGATACTGTTGTCCGTATGCCCCTTGGTACTGACCGTATCCTGGAGTGGGTTGTTCAATAACAGGAGGGTCGCAGATGATCTTACACTCTGTGTTGCCCAATTGTAAAGTGAAGCACTTACTCTTGCAATTTTTGTTGCTGTTCGCTGCACTTGCGGAAAACATAAAACACGAATTACATCGTTCTGTTTAACATAATTTAATTAGTGATTGACGTTATGGTCTTATCGATATATTCAGTAAGATGCGAAAACTCTTTGCTGGACTAAGTAAAGAAAGTCCCTAACGCTATGAAACATTAGCAATACCACATTTCGCGATTTCAGTTGTAAAACATAGAAACGAGACAAGTAGAATATATGACATCAGACTATAAAGTACTATCGATATTTTTAGACGCATTCCATTGTAGATGAAAAGTTTTATTTCTTATCATAACGTCGTACACAGTGCTTACC
>OX393562.1:35267128-35357128 GCA_947652115.1 Blastomussa wellsi
TGGACAGCTAGGTTCCAATGTAGGCCTCTAATTCCCCCTGACCTCGCGAAAGATTTGAAAACGGTGGAAAGTTAAGATCCCGAAAAAATTAACGATAAGAAATTTATTTTAATACAAGTTTCAGCTCACTGTTTTTTTAATTTTTTTTTAACAGAACCCTACACTCTATTCTTACCCTGCCCAAACAGGGTTGCAAATTGACGCAATAAAATCGAAATTTTATTTTTTTTTTGTAAAGCTTAAGTCCAATTAAAAAGAGGCTTTCAGTTGATAGAAACTTACCCTCTGCTGCGGCTCGTTTTGCTCTTTTGTTGACCGCTAAATGTAAAACGAATAAAGAAAAAACCGACAAGCACAGTGAATATCGAACTGTATATTATCTATGAAAGAAACTTTCTCGTCATTAATTTCCCACCTTCTGTTGATCGCTTCTTTTCCTTGTGAGATTTCTCTTTTGGTTCTTCGTCCTCTACATCTTCTCTGGCAACTCGGATGAGTTCTTTGTCCGACTCATCCACTTCTCCTGTACCTTTGTTTTCTTCTGTTAAGTAAACAGAATTATTCTGATTTGAGTAATGAGAGGAGCAGCATTTGAGCTAATCTAATAATTTGATACTATGATACTCCACAATTAAACATATTTTATGACGTATAGACCCCGTAGCGCAGAAGTGCGCATAATATTATTAATGATATTATTAATTTTCTAGACAATATAAATGGACTCTGACGACAAAATTCATTTCATTGACAGGATCATAATCAATACACCTGTTCTGACTAGGAAACAAAATGGTCACTTCAAATCATCCTTCCTTGTTCTTCTTCAAGTTTAAAGGAGCAGTGGCACGATATTTATAGTCCTTTTCTCATTTACTTTCAAATTGAAGGAAATCCAAAAGTAAGAGTTTTCTAACGCCGAAAAGCACCAACGGAGTAATAAAACTCCCGAATTTATACAAGGATTGCTTCGAATGACAAAAATATAGACTGGATACAAACGACAAACTTGAAAAAACTTGCCAGTTTTTTCAAGATTAGTTGTCCGTGGCCTAACTCCTTTAAATGTTGGTTTAGTTTGCTACACACTTAAGATCGTGCCTCAATTTTGAAAAAGGTTTATTCATTTCTGCTGAATAATTTGTAGGTCACCTCAATGAATCACCTACAATCTGCATTACACTGATTATTTACGCGATGAGATGAAGAAACTTTGCGCATTTCCAACAAGAAAGAAAAGTGAATAAAAAGAGCAAAACTTCCTTTTGCCTAAAATCAAAAGGAATTACTTCATCATCATCATCATCATCATCGCACACTTTATTTCAACTCGAATTATTAGAGTAGCTCTATTGAGCTAATATCTTCGAGAAAGAAAAATGCATAAATCAAATAAATTATTGGAATACAATAATTAGACTACTAAAAATATAATAATTAAAGCTAACACTAGAAGTTGATTTCCTTTATGGCTGCCAAAATTACATCAAGGTCCCGTTTAAAGCTTTTTAATTCAAACTAACATTGAAGTTTTCAGTGAAACCATATCAATTGTTTCCTTTCTGATTGCGGCACTGATCAATGCCAGTTTAAACAACGTATTTTGGTAACCGCATATGATCAGTTTTTGGCTATAGGAAGGTGTGACCTGACCCAGTATTATAAATTGCGCGTGCATAGCATAAAAACTTAAGTTGCCTACGATAAATTAGGGAGTCAACAATGCGATCAATCAGTCGATGATTGCATTTGATTAGAAAGTTTAAGGTGTGGCCGGCTAGTAACTCTATAGATCACCGTCAGTATGCAACAGACAAGAAGGCAAGATTTTCTTCTTTTCGTTCCAATGCTTAATTTGCGAATTTCATAGTTGAGTGAAAAAACTGTTCGTGCGTAATGAATAATCACAAAAGGCAAAAGCCGTTAAGATTCTGTATACTGGCTTGACTGTGTTTTGCGTGCTTGAATGATCTCACATTTATGACAATAATTATGTTCTCGTAAATAAAATAAAATTAAATGCATATGGGGCTCGTCTAAGCCATTAAACCATCAAGAGAGAGTATAACTTAGCCTTTATTTCAACAGAATGACATTATTTTTTATTGTTGTTGAAAAATCACAACGCATGGTTTTATCAGACAAGCAGGACCATAACCTAAACACAACTGTGAAATGTGGCTTTGATTGTATTTTCAATTTCAAGGATTGCAATTTAATTACCTTAGTTCAAACGAACCGAATAGATTTATAACGAAACTGTTGACGCCACGCATTTCATTTTTGGAATTAAATAAATTTCGGGTTTAAATGGCGGAAAGGTTTACTGGTGGCAGTTAGTGTGGAGTGTCAACATTTCTAAAACACATAAAGTTGTGAAAGCATATCGCTGATCACAACTTTAAAACTATGGCATGTTGGAATTTTCCTCAAAACTAATATTTATTAAATGAATTCATTATGGTAAGACTGTGTTGAGCGACTCGCGCGCGAAGCTGCCCAGGTGATATTAAGACAACCTGGTCCCAGAAAAAAACACTAATCTGGTCGGTATTATTAAGTTACGGAAGCTTAACTATGGCAGAGATACTGTCAACTTACTTGCCGGCGGCCGTGCAAACCCAGCTGCACACAGTCCAAGGATCACAATGATTGGAAAGATCCTCATAATAGTTTGGGGAAAATTTTCTCCCAAATTTCCCTCGTTCTACATCCAAGTTTCGGACATGAAATTTTCCGATCTTTCCAGATACCAGCGATATCACATTCTACGCTCTGATTGGTTTACTAGAAGGTAAAATAAACACGATATCCAATATTCATGGTACCAGCCAGCGTTTTAGCAGGTATATGGCCTTGATTGGTTGATTTTCATGAGGTAATGATCTGGGAGCGCGAAAATGACGTGATTTCTTAGACATGTCGCAGATCTCCTCGCACCTCCAACGCCATGTTCAGAAATTACTCGATTTTAGTGAAAACTAAATATTTTGGATCTTTTAATTTAAAGAACAGGATAAGGTATAGACGGGACTCCTCCAGTTTGACCGATCATGGTGAAATTTAGTATCTGCTTCGCCGACTGGGAAAAGCAATTATATGGTTCGTTGTTAAAAAATTCAGGGTAAATGTCGTTAGCTAAGCTCCAGGTGATTCTACTGCCTTGGGATGTATGCGTGTCTGCCTCAGAAAACCGCAGTTCGAAAACTGTAATTAAAATTATATAACGGATGCTAATTTTATGACGAATTAAAGCAAGTCAATTGCAAGCAATTGCTGAATGAAAGAAAATGCATAACTCGCAATGATTCAAAACATCTATTAGAACATTCTGTAACCTTTATAAATGATTTTATAATGATATATTTGGGGCCGCACTTTTTAGATCCCTTCTGCACAGTCCTTTCCTCTTCAGTGTTTTGACGAGAGTCGGTTTATATAACTTTACTTGGTTGTCTTCCAAGTTAACACTTGATTACACAACACATGCTTCCAAGCAAATATTTGTTTAATTTAATATCATGATCTTCTTCCGCCAGTTATTTTTTTGCCGTTTGCAATTGGATGCTGAGGCTTTGACAGTTAAACCCATTTCGATTATCTTCACTACTTTAACGCTCTTTTATGGCAATGTTCTATGCACTTGGCTGCTCGCGAGGAAATGTGGGAAACGAAAAAGCAATGGATTTCTTTTCCTTTCCCCGGTTTCCAGTGGGATGCGCTGTTGACTTATTGTTAGAGTACTGGACTCCAGAAAGTGTGTCGAGACAATTTCGTTCACAATCGTTTAAATCCTCTGCTGTTTATATTTTTATTGCGCGACCAACCTCGTTCTCTCGGTCTTCTCGTTTTCCACTGTCTTGAAAACTGAGTAGACCCTGGGAAGGACGGGCTTCTTTATTTAAGTGTCAGTGTATTTAGCACTACTGTGCTAATTGGGGACACTG
Organism: Blastomussa wellsi; assembly: GCA_947652115.1. Lineage (NCBI taxonomy): Eukaryota > Metazoa > Cnidaria > Anthozoa > Scleractinia > Plerogyridae > Blastomussa > Blastomussa wellsi. Next base: position 35,271,076 of record OX393562.1, read on the forward strand.
TAAACACGTAAGATCGTTGCGCGATCTCGATGTCGGAATATAAGAGAAAATAAAGTGTTTGGACAGACTATCCTCCAGATCAAGGGGTCCGGGTTCAAACCCTGGCCTTGGGTAATGTATTGTGTCATGGTGTCTTGATTGTGTATGTTCCTCGGTAGACACTTTCTCTCCCAATGCTTTTCCCCACCCATGCAGGTGTAAGGATTAACCCCAAAACGGGTTGACTTTAAATTGATTGAGTGTTTACATTGCAATTGGACAGAAATCTAATTGCGACCAGCGAACAAGCACCAGCGCAGTTCGCTGGGAGCAACTCTAATCTTGGTTCAGAAAGATGTCTGGGACGCTGACTAGCGATTGTCGTTTATACCTCCAAAATTCGTGGGCGCGAGTATTGTTGTGGAGCTATATTTGAGATGCAGTGGGAGGCGCAGTGGCCTAATGGTTAGTGCGCTGGACTCCGGATCGGACGGTCCGGGTTCGAGAATCGGCCGGGTAACTGCGTGTTCTTGGACAAGACACATTGCTCTCACAGTGCCTCTCTTCACCCAGGTGTATAAATGGGTACCGGCGAATTTACTAGCGATGGACTAGCATCCAATCCAGGGGGGAGTAGAAATACTCTCTGTCGCTTCATGCTACCGAAACCGGGATAAGCTCCGGCCTGATGGGCCACTAGGCCCGACTGAGATACACATGTTAGCTCGAGATTATCAAACGTTCCTGTGCACAAACATTCCTACTCATGTGATATTTGGTCCAGTGAACATTATTTTCCTTATTTGGCGTGTTTGCACGTGCCCCGGTGAGCCTTTGACAAAACCAAGATCGGATCGAATCGGACTGGATCAGAATGGATCGGATCGGATCGGACCAGACTGAATCAGACTTACAAAACCCGAATCGGATCCCAAAAATGCTGATCGTTATAAATTCCCACCAAAATAGTCACGTGGCACCCCATCGTGGGAGATTATGTTCAGTGTCTTGCTCAATTTGGAACGAGCTCCGTCAATAGATTAATGTATACACCTGTGAACAGGCCGATGTCCATTAAAACTACAGGAATGTAGCGTGTGATAAATTGTCTAAGCCAAGGGCCGTTACGCAAGGTCAAGTGTCTGGTTCTATCCTAAACTCTGATTGGTCCATTTGAACAAAGCCACGTGCTGACAACACGACCCTCCACCAGAGGGAAAAGTATAAGGTACAAAGTATATTCTCAGCGCTAGTACTTTTGCAATTTCAGAAGTTATTAACCCATTGACTCCTGGAACTTTTTGAAAAAAACGTGTTTTTTAGGCATTTTGAACATTTTTCTAGTCAGTTATAGGCTAAATATGCTTCAAATTTCTCCAAAATGCATTTGCAAAATAAAGAAAAGCCAAGTTTTTCACTGGAATCGCATTTAACGACATTTTAGCTCGGGCACGCGCACAAATCAAAATTTTGGACTAGAAAGTGACCCACGTCTTTAGGCTTTTCGATTCTTTATTTTTATTTTTCGCTTTTCCTTTCTCCTTTTCTCGTATCTTTTTTATGCATTTGTTGGCCTTTTACTGGGCTTGCTTTCGGTTCAAGAATTGCCACGAAAGCATCATTGAGACGGGAAATACTCAACATGGAGTAGCCAAGGGTAAGTGAGGGAAATTTTCCTGCTAGTTTTTGGTGGAAAATTCTGAGTGTTTTCCTGCATATTTCAAGCTCCATATGGCCCAGTCAATATCATCTGGGTATCATTGGAAAGCTCTTTCCCTCCTGCGGAACTGTTAATGGGATTCCTATTTTGGTCAAAGCTGATGATGTCAGAAGCGGGACAAAGGTCAAGGTCTGTCACGGCCGTTTTAGGAGTCAATGGGTTGAGAACCAGCAAAAACACAGACCTCCGTTTTTAGGCTTGGCTAAATCTTTATATTAAAAATTTGTGAGAGAAGCTGTGAAGAAGTCAGAACCGTAGGGACATCCACATCTTCGTAATGTTTTGTGACATCTGTTATCATCTACCAGCTAAATGGTTAGCCACTCGCAAAGGAAAAACAATGTCAATACAATCGAACTCAATAGACCATATTCACGATAGTCGCCATGATGGTTTTCATATTGTAATGCAAATTAGCCACGTTGTCTGTCATGGGGCAAACATTGAAATGAAGCCGTTTCTCGGAAAATCGGAAGGTCTAAATAAAGCAGTATCTACGGTAAAGCTACATTTGAGAGGCAAGTTATGGAATAATGATTTCATCATAAGGTTAGTTCGAAATAGTTATTCGATAGCTTGACTTGTTAACTACGCAAGTCGTTTTCGTTTTTATAAAAGTGTCAAAATTGCGATTTACATTACAATGCGAAAACAAACATGACGGCTATCGTGAATAAGGTCTATTATTAGCGTTGTTCGGTCGGCCTTTACGTCCATGACATTATTGACATATTAGCAAGTTATGTATATAAAATAATGACTATCAGTCGTTTTCAAAAAAAAAAAACGTACGAGGAAGGTAATTTTTACCTTTAATTTGAAATATAGACATTGCTTTGCCTATACCGATTTTCAGTTTTTACTTTAACAACAGGGAAAACGTGCCACTCTCCCATAAGAGAGGTTTTCCGCCCGCGTGGGAGGGAAATATGTAAACACGAACTCTTCAATCGTTGCTGCCCCCTACCACTCGACTCTTCTGGCAGCTACTTTTTGGGCCTTTTTCAGTCCTATTCCCACCGAGTGACCGAAACTCAGGAAACGCATTTGACAATTAGTAAACGAAAATAAAAGGGGATGACCTTACTGGAACACATCGTCATGGCAAGAGAAACTGCTTGCGGAGTTTTGAATTTCAGCATTAAAAAACAAGACGGGGACATACATTATAGCGCCCCTATACTGTGATGACTACACGCTATTTCAGAAATGATATCTCAGGACTTTAAAAATGATCAATTTTCAATATAATTAATTATGGAAAGACATATTCGTGCAGACCAATTGCTGCTGACAGGAATGAAGTAGTGTAACTAGTGGCTGCATACGTGAAGGGGGTGAGAGAAAGTGAACTAGCGGAAAGAGCTCGGTAGCTGAACGCAAATATTATTAAAAGCTGGTTAAAAATCTTGATACCTGGGAAGTCTCGATTACATGGAACAATTTTACATCTAGTTTATGGAAAAAAATGACACAAATTGAGACATCGACTCAAAATGTCCCTCGAGTCGTTCTCAAGGCCGTAATTGCCATCATCGAGTGACGTAAGCCTTGAACTGTATCTTTTTTCCTTCCCCAAAATTCCTCTTTTAAGAAAATTATACACCAGAATCCTGCAATAAAAAAATGTAGGCCACCGCGCAATTTAGATCTACTCGTGAGCTAATCCGTATTTAAAAAGGCCGCCATAGTGCGCGCGCGCGAAATCACGTGTGAAGTTCTGCGCAGTAAGGGTGCGCAATAACACCCCTCTGTAACAGACCCAGTGGAATGTTTATCCTCACTGGGTTTTCGAGAAAAAAGTCACCGGGTTGGCTAATTTCCCACCGGGAAGGCTCGTTTTCTGCTTTATTTTGTTTATCTATTATTGTTTTGGCAAACAAAATACGCTGGGTCGCTCCGCAGTCACTGGGTAAAATCAAAATATTCACTGGGTACTAGGGAGACTAAATTTCTGCTGGGTAGGGTTTCAGTGGGTCTGTTACAGAGGGGTGTGCAATAGGCCACGATCCTTTTGGTGAGCACCCAGAATCGAGACCTCTGCCCGCCCCCAAATTATGAGCATGTGTAGTCTGTAGTTTTCAGCCAATCAGATTTGTCGGATTCGACAAGGAGTCCGGTTTTAAGGAGGCTCATAATCTCTACATTAATTCTTCTGTCAACTTTGGTAACATCCTTCATATATATGCGTAGTTCTATTCAATTTACCGAGATTGGTGACATTAGACGAAACGTTGAAAAAGTGACCACACGACTCTTAAGCATAGCAAAAAATATCTTTATTAGGTCATTACTTACTGGAAGTGTTATCACATTCACTTTTAAAAAATTCCTACTGTTGTAACAAAGTGAGATTACGTTTAAAGCTGAAGTAACAAATTATACTTGATACTCAGTGCACAACTTTTACAGGGGTGGTGTGGATCGTTTGTACAGTGGGACCACGTGAAGTTCTCGTGTTCGCTGTCCGAGTCGGTGGTGCACGCTGTCCATAAGGATGACGACTTGGGGGCGCTCCCGAAGTAACTTCATCCAAGGAATGCTTCTGAATGAGAACTGAACTAACAGGTCCTTGAGTACCAACAAGACCTGCAAAACAACGATTAATGTCAGCTCATGCCTGCAAAACACAGAGTGGCATACCCTTGGCTCGAATTCTGACGCTCTCTCGTCTCCAGTAATTGAGCCAAGGCTTACCTTCGTGGGAGTACTTTGGCGAACGGCATGTCCGCCGAGATTAGCTTTTGCTACCTGCTGGCATGGCAACTTCTGTATTTTGTAATGAATAATTAACAGTGTGTTTGTAAGTGTGCTTGTGTTTAACATCTGAGTTTTGGGGGCTTCCTTTCAGGGTGTATTTCTGGGGTGGGGTTGGGGGCTATTATTTTCGTAACGTTTCCACTATCATGCCAACTGCGATTGAGGTCTGTACAATATTGCCAGATTCTCCCGAGGAAGAATGTATGGTATGTTATTTCTAAGATACTGCATGTACCAGAGATAACCCCTGTCTGCATACTGTACCTGCACCGCCCTTCTGTCCTTGAATATCTGACCGGCAAACAGCTTTCACTGTTATAGTCTTTCCCAGCTGACCTGTTGTTTCAGCCGGAGGCCTATGTCTGGAAGGACCGTGACCAAATTGCTGTTGCGTGACAGTTGGCCCAGATGTCGTTATAATAGGAAGTGGCGGTTGTTGACGTGGCATGTCTTCTGCGCCTGAGAGCGAGTCAGCATCATGTAACAAATAAGTGAAATAAAATGATACATGGTGCGGTCAAATTAAAATGAGTCCACCTTCCTGATTTACTTGATAATAAATTATCACAATGGAACGCGTTTTCTGATTGGCCAGATGCCATTTATAGAAAATAGAGAGTATAACGCTTTAAGTAAGAGATAAATATCGAAAAGGGAGGTATTAATTAATCCAGATACATCCCGAGGGCCCTAGGAACGGGTCAGTGTGGTTTGTGGATTATTTTCCTTTCCGGGGAGTAATGTTTTTCATTATTACCTGGCCGATGGCAAGGGCGCAAGCAAACAGTCTGCTCACTAAATTACGATTTTAGAAAAATAGATTAGCTTAGGCACGTTTAACAGACAATTAAAACGCTGGCTTGGTGTGTTAGTTTGGACAACAAAAACGGAACATTCTGAAAACGCTGACTAAGGGTCCGGACGCACTGGACTGACAAAAATTGTTTGGCTCTTCCAAAAATCTCGACAAAATTTGTCTCTGCCAAATTTTCAATTTGTCAAGTGTAGGCGCACTATAAGACATCGCAAAATATTTGTTGACCACAAGTGTCAATCACACGGAAATAAACACCACCGCTTGCGCGCTGTTCGCGGGAAAGGTTACATGTGATTTCAGGAGTCATGTTGCCTCGGCACATTATTGCTTGTATTCTAGCTTTTTTGTTCCTTGAATTCGTTCAACTCCAGCAGAGGCAGTTGCTACTTCTACTGTGCCAGTGGAGGCTTCACCTTGTTCGACTGCAATTGGTTCTAGAGCACCACAACAGGTTTTTCCGTAGAAGGCGGCGAAGGCCTCATCCTTATTATTGGAACCTACCTAGGCCTTGCAATTCCTGGTTTGAAATTCATTTTCATAGGCGTAATATCCCCGAAGAATTCTTTTATCGCCAAATGAGAATGTCGCGCGATACGTTTGACACTCTGTTGGCCACTCTTCGTCATAAGCTACAAAGGGAAGACACGCGGTTAAGGAACTGCATCCCACCAGAAAAGCCAGCCATCGGGCTATATCGCTTAGCACATGGCGGGTCATTCGAAAATGCAGGCATTGCAATGAATGTCGGCAAAGCAACTGCTCGTGAAGCATTCACTGATGTCGTCAATGCAATCTATGATTTTAGAAACGACTTCATCAAATTTCCAACTAACGAAGCAGAGACAAGAGCCTCCATCGCAACGTTCGAAGAATTATCGGATCTACCAAACATAGCAGGCGCCATCGACGGAACACATATAAAAATAAAGGCTCCAAAAGAAAGCGCCGTCGACTACTTTAGCCGCTATCAACAGCACGATGTGGCGGTCCAAGGCATCGTCGACGGAAAAAAAATATTTCTGGATATCGCCGCTGGCTTTCCGGGTAGCTTGCGTGATGCACGAGTTCTTCGAAACTCGTCGATTTACGAAAGAGCAGAATCTCGCAGCGCCAATTCATGTAACCGGAGGTCACGAAATACAGCCCTATTTAGTGGGGGATAGCGCTTACCCGCTTTCGCGCTGGCTTCAGAAACCTTACCCTGAGGGAACAAGAGATCCGAGTGAGATTCAATTTAACAAGCAGTTGTCTGCCGCAAGAGTTAAAGTGGAGTGTGCGTTTGGAATATTAAAAGGTCGATGGCGTATATTGTCTTTTGTCGAAGAAGCAAGTGTAGCACGAGTTTCCAGGATTATTGTCGCATGTGCTGTGCTTCACAATTTTTGCATTCTGCACAGAGATGAAATCATGAATGGGACTTTGATGATGGAGATGATGGAAACGATGGACAAAACCCTAATGGCGATGTGATCGGTGATGGAGAGGCTATCAGAGAAATTCTTAAAAATAATCTGTAGATGTCAGACACTGAACGTGATCATAGGAAACAAATTCATCAACATGTTTTATTTTACTCGAAACTGGGCCAGACTCAAAATATAAACATCAACATTTTCCCTCTAAATGGTAATTTTACGGACTCTCAAATACATTTATAAACTGATACTACAAAACTGTGTGATTCAGAACTTGAGTAATGTTTAAATCCATTTAAATATCTAAAAAAATTCACAAATTGAACATTTCACTGATTCAAAAAAATAATCATTAGTTAAACTTGTAATTGAAACGTTGGGTTACACATGTACAATCATTATTGTCAACTGAGTCAGAAAGTGTTCCAGTGTTCATATTAATTGTCTTTCTTTACAATTTCAAGCATGGCCCCCATAAATTTGGTCATCATGTCCACTTGTTTTGTCTGATCCTCTTGCATTTTTTCCATTAAGCCGGCAATTCTTTCTCCCTGGTCTATCACGGTCTTCATGACCTTTCCTGTTTCGTTTTCTGCATCAGGGGTCTGTGGGGTCTTCCTTTTCTTTCTCATGCGCCTGCTCTCCTTTTCACTGTCTGCAGAACTGCTTGAAGTGTCGGCAGGAGCAGGAGAAGGAGTGCCTGATGAAGATCCTTCTTGGCTTGTTGTGTTTGACGTGTTTTGGCTCTCCGAACCGGCTCCCGCTACATTACTGAACGTTACGACGTCACGAACTCCGAGCACTTCATCTATCTCGTCGTAGTGCAGAGACTTCCAAATGGAACCACCGCTCTGTTTTCGGTTCCAATCTTTACGCTCCTTGTATTTGTCCACTAAATACTTCATTTTTCTTTTACATTTTTCCACGGTTCGGCTGTGGTTGTACTTGGCGTTCAATTCGTCAACGATCTTTAACCAGAACTTTCGCGCATCTTTACTCTCCAGCCTTTCGTGATATGAGACCCATAAATTAACTAAATACCGCTCCTCCTCTGGCTCAAACGAGTCGTACTTTGCCGCTTGTTTCTTTGGACCTTTGCCCTTTTTTCTGCTCTCGTCTGCTCTTGATTCCTCAACTTGGCTGCTTTCAATTTGATTAGTCGTGATGTAACTTGTACTTGTACTCGGCTGAATCGGGTGGTTTACATACGGATGGCATAGGCTCGCATAGGGACGTGGCCCTGGAGATGCAGCTGAAACGTAAACTTGCGAACCGTAATAGTTGTATTCTGAGTAGGGATCGTCATCATTCAGCATACCGAGGTACGAATCTTCCATCTTCGCCGTTTGGTTCCCGCGCAAATATGAAATAATTTTGGCGGGCTTCGGACTGAAATATTCCGACTAAAAAGGAGATCAAATTTCTTGATCGACATTTTCCTTCAAATCATGGCGATAAAATCGACAAATCTGTCAGATTTCGTGCCTAACAAAAATTTGTCCTGCTCCGAGGCAGGACGACGGCGTCTTTGAAGTTTGGTAAGCCTTGACAAAATTTGGTAGATATAAAAATCTCCGGGCGCACTTGTCTCAGCGAACTGATGACAGATTTTTTTGCAAAATAAACAAAAATTTGTCCAGTGCGCCCGGGCCCTAAGGTAATGTTACAGCCTTGCTCATAAAATCGTGAACACCTGAAATATTTCAGGAATGTTGATTTTGTAGTGACCAATCGAAGCAAAGTTCAGGGCACGCGAGCAAACCTCAAAACCGCAAACTAATTACCGTTGCTCTTTGCGGTTTAGTTTTCTCACACCTGGTTGGCTTTTTCTTTGTAACACAATAACATTCCATAAACATTTCTGATGTAGTCCGGCAGATAAGTGAAAAAATGTGCCTTTTATGATAAAAGAATGAAACTTGGCACACTTGTTAAACATCTTCACCCGAGCATTTTTGGATATAGGGCCATCTCAGACTGGTCACGTGACCAATGTGACGTCACTTTGAAATTAGGGGGCGTGGCCCCATATTTTTTACCAGTCATTTTCAAACAATTTTAATGAATTCGTCCAAACTGTTCACCTGATCACACCACACCTACTATTATTAGGGTCAAAAGCTGTCTGACGCCACTTTCCGTTGCCATGACTTTAATTTACGTTACCATGGCAACATTATGGCCTCCATTATGGCCTCCATTTTGGCCTTCACAAATTTTAATGAATTCGTCCAAACTGTTTACCTGATCACACCACACCTACTATTAATAGGGTCGAAAGCTGTCTGAACTCCACTTTCCGTTGTCATGACATTAATTGCCGTTACCATGGCAACATTATAGCCTCCATTATGGCCTCCATTTTGACAAAACGAAAATTGTTTTTTAATGGCATATCCCGAAAACGTTGTTATGACATCGTAAACAAACTCACTTAAAATATTATTTTCGACATGTTGATGGAAAGCGGATCGATACCGCGACTTATTGTAATAATATTTAAGATGTTTAAATCACAGTAGTACATGTTCAATAAACAGATTTAATTTCTGTTCTATGGAATCATTTAAGTCCACTGTAAACGTGGCAGGTGTGGAAGACCGAGAAAAGTGTCGTTTGTAACTGCCTATCATTACAGCTAATAATGTACAGTATTTTCTGACTAGTCCTCAGAACAAAGTCCACCACATTTACAAAGTGCAGTACACTGGAGTTCTGCCTTTTGACACTTGCACTGTCGTCTGCAGCCTTTCTTACAACCACATCGCAGAAGTTCTCTACAAGCCTTTGTAGCTTCTGGCAGAGTTGTCCAGCGAACTTCCCAACCACTTGGTTCCTTCCTTGTCCAGCCCCAATCACTCGGAGGTGGAAGCTCGGGTGCTGCAATCATCACTTGGCTCCAGCAGTAACCAGCCTGGTAGGCTACCCGCTTAGTGTGCAGTATGAGGGCTGCCTTGGTCGGGGGAAGACCTTCTATTGATCTGCCCTTCTGGGTAAAGAGCTGTTTTCGTGCCTGGTTGACACAATCCAAAGTACTGGTGCGGTCGTACAGCAAGATCACAAATCGCTCCAGTGGTTTGATAACGCTTTCTACAGACTCTGGGGTGGCCGCCAAAAAGCAAAATGCAGGTGTAACGTCATCGTAGGCTTTCCATGTGTCCCATGCAGTTCTTTTTCCCCTGCCTCCGAAAAACGACACCGTATCGCAGCCTGTGAAAGCATGGAACACTGGCACGGCCTTACAGCGATCAGGACCCAAAGCTCTGGCTATCTCATGCGCTGCTATAAAACGGAAGCTTTTTCCGGTACCAAAAGCAATCCATACTTCAGTGTTGCTAAGGCGCTTAGCAGATGACACTGCCAGTACTACCACATCAGTGTCAACGGTGCGGATGGAAACTTTCGTCTTTCCTTCTTTCACGGCATCTTCCAGGTGCAGAATGATCCTTGTGTCTGCTTCTTCATGTGTACATGGAGAAAGCCTTGAGAGATCCCTGGATTGATTACAAAGCACCTCAGAGCGATGTGTGCTGATTATCTGCTTGCTGCTGTCGACGGATGCAACTATGGTGTTTGCAAGGAAAGAGAACAGCTCCACCTTATTTTCATCAATGCGTAGAAACTCTTTCCAGCTCCCAGGAATTGCGGTAGAAGGCTCTACACGTCTTCTGACTCCCTTTCCTCTCTTGCTTCTAGTCTCTGATTTCAAACTGTCTGGGTGGTACTCGTCCCAGACAACGTCTACTCGGCTTGCATGCTGCATTTGAGATACAACGTATGGCAGGAACACTTGCATTGCATAATCAGAGAATGTTTTTGCATATCCAGGTCGTAGCATGTTAACAATTGCTGAGCCGTCGAGGATAATGACATCAACATCAGGTTTGCTGGTCTTCTCTTTGGAGGAGACCAAGTCTTCCAAGCATTTGACTAGATCTGACTTTGTACCACTTCTGATTTTGCCATTCTGGGATAATGCTGGTGGAAATGCTTGGTTTTCATGTTCAAAAAACTCATCCAAATTCCCATTACGCACTTGTGATGCAATATACAGACGAGAAAATAAGAAGCAATCGTTCTTAAGGGAGGTCAGCTGCAGCTGTGACTTGCTCTTCTCTCGGACTGGAGGCCGGCTAAAGAGAGGAAGAGTGTTCTTATTGATGGGATCTGAAATGGGCTTTGTTTGAGTGACAAGTCGCTCTTTGACATAGGTATCATACTGTTCTTCACCAATTTTCTCAATTTGACGTATCGTGTTAATAACCGCTGGATCGGCAATGTCTCTGCTATCTAGTACAAGCAGATCGCTGCTGTTCTCAGTGAACGGATTGCCCATTTCTTCTATGGTGATGGCCAGGCTATTCACATCTCGTTTAAATGCCTTTTGCTCATGTTTGGCCTCCTCGTGATGGCGAACATCCACCTTCTTCCTTTTTTCCGTTGAAACCTCAAACTCTCCAATAACTCTAGCCATCTCCGGTCCAGAAACCATCCACCGCCTCAGTGCAGCAGGGTTCTCAGTGAGGCCTACTGCTCCACCATCATCTTTAACTGTAGCGTTGTTCTGTTCGTGGCCTTGATCAATGGCGATAGCAGAAAATCTGTGTGCGGTTTTCTTGACCACGAAATTTCCTTTCAGGAACTCTGCAAAAACTTCGGGATGTTCTTCTTTCAGTGTTACCATGTCCCGCAGATGAACAGGGATCCACCGAGCATAATGTGTGTGGTCTAAAGCAAAGAACCAAGGCACGATCTTGGTGAGTGCATCCACATAAAGCTTAAAGTCCGCCTCTCTTATTGCCCTTACAAACAATAGCACGGTCAATTCCAGCTGTAGGATAAGCAACCAGAACTTGAATTGTGGATACAACTCAGCGTTGCTTGAGCACCAATCTTCTATCGACAGCGGATCGTGCTCCTCTCCTAAACCTGTGCAGTAATCCGTGTAGGCTTTCTGCAAAAGATGATACAGGCTACTTGCCGTTATCTGGTGGGATCGTCGGGTGCGCGTCGCATGAGCTGCTCGAAGAAATGAATCTGCTGTACCAGGCGACGCCACATTGGCTTGCACTAATGCACCTGTCCAACCACTGCTTTCTAAAAGATTGCCAATGGTCTTAAATGCTGCAATCTCAATGTGGAGCCCTCCAAACATTATAACGAACTGATCTTCGCCATGACTTTCTGTCCAGTTCCACTGAATTTGTTTTGCGATTGTAAAGAGGGGCTGGTCCACAGTAATGATGGGGACCTGTCCAGGATTCAGAATGTCAACTGCCTTTTTTACTACATCCATTGAGTGGCGAATCATTGCTACAGAGTGGGCTTGTTCGTAGAAAAGGGGCAGTAGAGCGGTGTTTGTCAGGCAACTGTCTGATACTCCATTTGAAGGTTGAAGACCAGCGTGGTATGCAGACCATGAAACAGCCTCATCTCCCTGGGGTTTGTCATCAGATACCACTCGGCTCACTTGTTTCAGCCATCTGTGAAGGAAAAATAAATAAATAAATAAATAAATAAATAGATAAATGAATAAATAAATGCGGTAAATAAAATAATTGAGGACCGCCTTATTGTACTTGCTAATTATTTCTTTTTGTGTATAGATAATAGAATGTACTGCTGTTAAAGCACTTTACCTGTACTCCTTCTGTATAGCTTGAGTAATGCGCTCGCCGTATCCTCTGTTGGGTCCTTGTATCTTTGGTACAGGTGGATCTTTACTTTGTAGAACTACAGGAGGCACACTTATGTAAGATTCCGGCAGGTTGGATTTCACTGGATAAGAATCATCTTGAATAGCAATAACTTCCCGTTGAGTTCCTGTGCAATTTTCATCGGGGTGCTGAAACAGCGAAATCCCAGTTCCATGGAAAGAATCCCGCGAAGTTGTGGAACTGGGGTTATGGTCAATGTTGTCTACTGCTGCAGTAGTGAAGAGACCACCTTTGAGCTGAGGCGGGCAGACGGCTTTTTCTTGCTCATAGTGATAACAGATTTTGTCACCCAGGTCAGTGGAGATGTTTAATACGCGATCATACGATATACACAGTCCCAAGTTAAAAAGGGTGTCCACAAGTTCACGTTTTCGGGTTTTAGTATGGAGCATAATTCCTAAATAGATTGGCAGGGGTGTTTCACGCTGTCGACTGTGCCTGACCACATCTTTTGCATTCTCCTTGTGAGTCTTGGAGCTGTTGTATAGAAGAAGCTGAGATATACTGAGGGCTGGCTGAGATACTGCTGAAGGACTTGATTGTGTCTTGATGTTTGGTCCGTTTAGTATCATAGTAACCAGTGCTAGGAGTGATGTCGGAACAGACTGCTCCTGGCATTCGGTGGGAAAAGAACCATTGAATTCCATTTTCATTTGAAATATATCTCGTCGGACTATCTTTGCAGCTCTAGCTAGGTGAACAGCATCACTGTCTGCGTCGTGTTCACATGCCTTTCTTAGAGCGGCGCCAACATCTTCATCAAAAACAAGAACGACGTCACGTCCTTGCGTGTGAGCTTTCATGCCTGGAAAGTGAGTTAAAATTCTGTTCTTGAGTTTGGTGGAGTGAACACGTCCTGGTAATGCAGTACCAAGTTGTTCAATTCTGCTGCTGTATAGGTTTGCAAGGTCAGACAGTTTGAAAATTGGAGCTACCAGATTGTCGATGCGAGCTTCTTCCATATAAGAAACAAGTTCAGCAAATGCAATACCGTGGTTAACAGCATCCACATCAGTTTCTGCATCACAAGATTTTGTTTGTCGTGCCCTGTTATAAAGAGCAACGAGGCACTTGATGTGATATTCAGCATCCTGGGCAACCATGTCTCCAGTACTGAGTTTTGCAAGTAAAGGTTTGTCTTGCAATTGGAGAGCACAATTGCGGACACGGGCATCAAGCTCCAGTGTTGACGCTTTGTGCAAACACTCACCATCTTCAGCGTCACCGTCACAGAAGAAACAGCGATGAACGGGAAGAGGAACCTCTCCTCTACTTGTGCGGGTGTACTTTGTTGGGAAATCTGAAGAAGAGCTGTCTTCGGGGAACGATTTCCTCTTCTCTGCCCGTTGAAGTTTTGTCTTATTAAACTTCAGTCTGCACGAGTCATGCCATTTAGCTTTATGATGATGGAAACTTGCTTCGATACCCTCACCTACTTCATCTATTCGAGATAAATTGATCGTTTTTGGTAAGCATCCGAGCTTTTTAAAGGCCAATAGATTTTCAGCAGTGGTTTTATAACCTGTTCCTTTTGCGCCACGCTTTGAATCAGCTGGACAACAGAGACTTTCCGATGTATTTGTCTGACAGAGAACACACTTGTTCCAGTCTATTGGTATACTTGGTATATCTGATGTCCCCGGCTCTGAGGGGTCAATCACTTTGTATACTTTAGACATGGTCTTTCAATGATTATACATACGTCATCACGTGCTACCACGATTATAGGAGACACTAATGTCTAACAGCTTCAAGGAAGACATGAGTTTTACCTTGAAGAAAAACGAACAAAAACCAATAAATGTCAAATCGCATATTTTTGCAAGGGTTTGCAAAAAACGGCTATTAAAAATTTGTTTTGGGTATGTTTGTAAGAATTATAAACCCTGGTAAGATAACCTCACCGTAAAAAAGAAGACATTTTCAGAATTTGTCACCCTACCACCCCGGACAACTCATCTAAAAAAATTTTGTCTTAATTTAGCAGGTTTATATGTCATAATAGAATTATTTTAACTTTTATTGGTCACAAAAGAACTCTTTGAATGGGGAAAAAAGACCATTATGCCAAATGGCTATCTGGAACAGTTGCCGTAAAAAATTCTAATTCATCCCAAAAATTAATGCTTCAAAAACGTTTGTCTTTTAAAAGCACAAACAAAACAAATTCAGCATTAATATAATTGTTATTGGTCGTGAATCGTCAAATTTGAAAGTAATTTGATTGATTCTCTTAAAAGAAAAATAAAGTTGTTTGTGGTCGGCGAGTTGTCCCTAGCCGTAAAGCGTTCACACAAAGTGGAAACTGCGGCAACGCATTTAAATGGATTCTTTTCAATGAAGTGGTCGCCGCTGCGTTCGCGTTGTGCAAAACCTTTTTCCAATTTATCTCTTTAGTTGTCCTATATTATAAGCTATTTACTTTTCTAAACATACAATAACTAAACAACGGATATAATTTTAGTTAACTGCAAGATTTGAGCCCTTCAAGCAAGTGAAATGACTGAAACAGGTTAAAAAAAAGCCTTCATCTCATATTAATTAGTTTTCGGCCGGGCTAAAAAAAAAACATGTTGACGAAAGCGAATGTGAAATTTGTTTTCTGTAAGTTTATTTTCGGCTCTTTCTGTTACTTAACGTAATCTGCCTAAATTAAATATGCTTAAAGTATTCTAACTGCAATTCAAACTGACTAAAATTAACTTACATACTTACATGATTTGAAGACTTGCGCGCCTTTGCCTCTGAACGACTGAGGTAAAACTTTGGACAGCAGTTTCGTTTTAAGTTAGCCCACACTTTGTTTAAGGGCTGCTATGCGGAATATCCTCATGTAAAAATTCGGAGATATATATAATAGTTATAATTATTATTGGATTGAATATCATAAAAAGATTGCTTATATCCATCTTCTGTCACGTTTTATTTTACTTTTAACAACTGAGAAGACAACTATTTTGTAGAATTAATATCCAAAACTGCAGGCTATTTAATGAATCGGTTCCCATGGCAACAAATTATTTTATGCCATCACATGTCTGGAACTTTATTATGAAGTTTGGGATATGTTTATGTTTAGTTTCTCTTGGGTTTTACCCCTTTTTTAAAAAAGAAAATCTCAGAAACGGCCAAAAGCACTACCATTAATGACGTCATTTGAAAGGTGACGTAACTGGGGTCACGTGACAAACCTGCGATGGCCCTATATCTAAAAATGTTTCTTAAGATGTGTTCTAACTTTGTGCCAAATTTCACGCTTTTATCATTAAAGGCACAATTTGGCCAAATTTTTTCACTTATCTGCTGGACTAATGTTCACGGTTTTGGAAGCAACGCTGTAAAAGGGCTGCATGTAATATTTTCCTGTCAAAGGACGTGTGTCCGACTAAAACAGCGGTGATGTTGGACGTCATATCCCAGAACTCCTTTGCAAAGCGTTGTACAACGCAAAACATTGGCGTTTGTATTGGAAGGCGTAAAAAATTGTCCGAATATTCTGTCGGACCACAGCTGGGATTTAATCTGACATCGGCAAATTTTGGTCGGTCATATTCTAATGTCCGACTGTTATTTGCAGTTCTGTGTTTTTGAGTGCATTTCAGCGTTTCTGGTGAGAAAGCGCTTTGGTGTGAACGGTGAAACAACTGTGTGGAGAGAAAGTATTTTAGGGACAGACCATCATATTTTTGAGGATGGGGGAGGGGTCTGGGCAATGTTTCTGTTTTTCAGGGGGTTTTTTTGCGTTGATTGCCGTGCACGATATTTTTTTGGACGATTAATTGTTTTTGGTAATTGCTCAATGCCCCCTCCCGCTCAAAACTATTGCGGTCCGCCCCTTATCCGGTTTAGTGTGGACGCAGCCCTAGGACTGTGCAAGGGTTGAGATGGAGAGACCGTACCGTTGTTGTTAACTGAGGCAGCAGCACGTGGCGGTGGTCTTCTTCCGCCTTCTTCTCCTTCCCTGAACATGCTCATGGCCTCTAGATTCAAAGCACACACTCCGCGCATAAAAGCTTTCTTCATGGTTTCTTCATAACGTTCCCTTTCGGCATGAAGATGAGCGATCTCATTCCGCGCTATCTCCAGTTCACGGTTGGCCTGGAAATAGACAGCAACACATCGACCGAACTGAATCGACAGTGAATCATTGGAGTTTAACATTCGGCGTCAAGATGAGTCCCCTAGCTAGATAAGTAACTAACTAACTATTTGCCCTTGGAGTGTGGGACTAGCTCACGTTGACCACAGACAATTTACGATAGTCGGGATTTTCTGACTGCAACGTAGGCTATATTGGGACTCACGAATTCTGTATACAACTTAAACTCTACTAATTAATTCAATTTTAATCGCCATTTTCTGCAACTTTAAGAATTTTCCCAGTTCGCAGGCCAGCGATATTTTGAACATACGCAAAGCAACCAATTGCAGCAATTTCCTTTCCGAGTCAGAGGATATTAGATGTGTGCACGCAGGCTAGAAAAGAAACACTAACAACATACCGTTTCAAGTCGACTTTCATAATCTTCCGTCAACTTCACACACACGCCTTGAGCTTTTGCCTTCAAATGTTGAGATCATAACAATTATTATGATTTTTGGTAATACATGTACGTGGACTTTATTGGTAGTCTTTATTTGCACTGTACGAAGATTATTTGAATTTATAATATAGGTAGGACTCTGCGCGCGCTCTGATTGGTCAAAACCCATGTTTTATCAGAGTATAAAACATAGAAAAAGCGTGTTTTATTGATTTTCGTCAGCTTCACTCTTGTGAAAATTCGCAAGAGATGACGGAGAACATTTTCTAGGAAGAAATTCCCTACAAATTCGGAGCCAGGTTGCAGAAATTGTCGAGGAAGCTTCTAAGTTCCAGTGAAAAGTAGAAGAAGCGAAATTAAATTGCTTCAGTTAATCGATCGTGCGTGTTTTGTTGTTTTTACTCGCGGCGTATAAAATCTCTGTCATAAAGCGAATAAAGAAGCCTAAGTCATGTATTATACTGTCATAAAACACTCCGGGCATTTGAGAACACTCGAGAAATGTAGAAAACACTCGCCTGCGGCTCATGTTTTCTACATTTCCCTCGTGTTCTCTAATGCCCGTTGTGTTTTATGACAGTATAATACACGGCTTAGGCTTCTTTATTTGTTAAATAATACACCGACAGTTAATTATGGACAAAGCGATACTGTAAGCAGTTTGTATGAGACTTGCACATCATCCGAGGTGCATAACGCCAACGGGCGAGGGTCTTTCGTTAAACAAACAACAACGGACGGTGTGAAAAAGGTCAATTTACCTGACAGGCTTTCTCCACTCTCTGTTTCCATTTTGATTCAATAACAGACCGCCAAGCGCTCCACGCACGTGATTTAACTGAGTTCTTGTAGTGTCTCCTGGCCAGCTTGGAGGCAAAACCCTGCGGAAACATGCACAAAGGACAAAATAATATTAAAATGTTCCGCAAAATACCGATCAAAAGTTTACTCTGTGAAATCCAAATAGCTGAACACCAACATGTACGCCTTACCAGATATTTGAAATTCTCTCCTCTCATTCGGGAAAGTAGCTAACTTCTGCTTACTCTCTGATCCCAAAACGTCGTTACTACATTGTAAAATTTGCATGTATGATCTATGGCTGCGGTAAGCAGGGACTACGTCTGACTCGTCCCCAGTCGTCTCTCAGAATATTAACTAGGGAAGCGCTGGGCGTAGGAGCGCACGGGGTGATGGGACTCCTTCCAAGCATCCCCCAGTCCCCAGTCTACTCCTGCAGGAAACTGAGAGACGGCTGTGGACGAATCAGGGGACTACGTATTTACTATAATTAACAAATGGGAATACTTCCAAAAAATTACATGGAGGCAAAATCAACAGCACACCTCTCTCTTTTCATCGCAGTGTCTGATTTTCCATAGTGTGAATGCCTTCATTAGCTCGTTTCTTTTTTTCTGTGAAAAAATAACATGCAAATGACATTGACATTGACAGAGACTGTTAACGTTCATCAAGGGTCTTATTGCATGGCGAATCTCAGCCCAGGCTCCAATCTCTAGCCAGATAATCGCATACACCGTTTTAAAGACTTTCGCATTGTTTGTGCGCATCGTTACTGCGCACACAATTCGTGTTGCAATGTCACGCCACGTCACGCATCGAGCGCGCGCGCTGAGGAAGCAGCAGGACCAGAAGCCGTTTCGTTAACTTTGCCTGTAATTTACTGTCGGTGACCTCGACTTTTTTTTCCATGAACTAAGTTTATTAATGTTACAATTCTCGGCAGATTGTCAAAAACGAACAAAAAGTCAGCGTGGGAAGTTCAAGTATTCTGCCCATTGGATATCGAATCCTGCCATCTTGCGGCTGTTAGGCGAGTGGAAACATGGTCGCTAAATGCGAATTTTTATTTAAGGAACACAAACCAATTGAAGAAAGAGTTTTCCACCGCTTGTATCCTCTAGAATGAATAGAATGAAAGTGCTTGTAAAGCAATTTAATTATATTAAAAAGGCGTTTTATAAATAACAAGAAATTCCACTAAATAATTTTTTCCCAAACTTTTCTGTTTGAATTAGAATACTGCCCGTTAAACGCATGCAATAAATTAAGGTAGGTCACCGACTGACCGAGTCAATTTTCCAAATAAAATGAAATGTTTGTTGCACGTTTTATTTCCGGTTTCGCGAATTTCAGATGAAGCGCGCACATCTTTTATGGAAATTTGGATCCCAAGAGCGCGCGGGCGGCTGAAACCCTTTCGAGCCTCCTTAATGGTCCACTTGAAAAACAATTGGTAGAGACACGTTCATCTTTCGGGCATCTCCAAACGGAAGTCGGTGACCCCCATTGTTTTTTTTTACATTTGCGATATAAAGGACCGTTATTTCTTATGAGGTAGGGGGAGGAGGGGGCCGTCCGAAAACTATGGTCTGTAAGAGGGGGGAGGGGAGGGGAGGGTGGTCACTCAAAATAAAAATAAATATTCGACATGCCTTGTCGAATAGAACGGCCAAAGATCGACTTCCTTTCATTCGTCGGTCTTTACATGTGCCGAACCTAATGCATAAATTACGCTAATGTATTTCTTGATATAAGAGAGTTTGTGATTGGCGAGTGAGCTGTCAAAAACGCGGTCGTGATGAAATGGCGCGACATTGCGCGACAACACTGGACCGCAAAAAATGTAGCCAGAGTTTATCGGACACAATTCGCATACTGTTTCCCATTTTATTGTTGAATATGCGTCTTGACCAAAATAAAACAAAAAACAAGGCTAGAAACTAAAGTCAGTAGTTAAAGTTTCAGTCTAAAAGATACTGAAGACATTTGACCAAAGCCTGGCGACCATATTACAAGTACGATCTTCAAAAAGTGTTGTTTGCGTTTTTTTTATAAAGCAACTGAAGCGGTCCCATTATATTGTAGAGTACGGTGACAAGTATTTATTTCGTTCCATAAAGTGTACAACTGGAAAATTCACCGTTTTCCTCTTAGCCGATATTGAGTTCGGCACATGTGAAAGTTCGACGTTTGAATCAACTGCCGAACTTAATTATTCGGGTCGACCCAAATAGGTATTAGGTTCGGCACATGTAAAGTTCGACGTTTGAACCGGGCCTAACAATTATGCGTCCCATTTACTGCCTTGAATTTAATTTAATTTTTTTTGGTGGGGGGGGGGGGGGGTCTCAGAAATTTAGCATTAAAAAGGGGGCCAGGCTAAACTATTGTGACGAAGAGGCGTTCATTGCATATTACAGATACTATCTACCAAATTCCACCAGCCCCCACCCCCCCCCCCCCCCATAAAAATAAACGGTCCTTAAAGGAGCACTGTCACAGGGCTTTTGGTGTTTTCAGCTTCATTCATTGCTAAAACCAGTACCTGGTACCTTTACTCGTGTTCAAAATGCTCCTGATGGACTAACAGGATGATATCAAACAAACTGTGGCTCAGCGAGCAAATCATAATGAACTTCTGGCGATATTTTCAAGGAATGGCTTTAGAATTTGAAAACAAAACTGGCAAGTTTTTTCAAATTTCAATCCAATTCCATCCTTGCCATCCTAACTGATAGGCGGCAATAAAGAGTTTCAGTGTAGTGATATAGTCACAGTTAACAAAACTCAAGGCTGTGCTCTAAGAAAAATTACAAGGAGCTCAAAGGTTCCAAACCATGAGATCCAGGGTGCCCAGCATTAAAGCTTGTATGATAAAAGTAAGTTTATCTGGTCGCCCAAAGGCAAAAGTTAGTCGTCTGAGGCACCTGGGCACCCTTAGAGCACAGGCCTGAAACTACACCATTATTTTTGGGTTTCCATTGATGCAAGAACATATTTCGGCATTTTAAAATGATGCCAAAATACCGTGACAGTGCCCCTTTAAATAACTCATTATCTTGGTCAGAAAAAAGGCAACGTAAGAAAATGTTTGCGCGAACGTCCCGGAAGCCAAGCTGAAATCTCAGCACTTCTTCAGCCCGGTTAGACTAGCCGGGCTGAAATTCGCCATGTAAAATAAAATAAAACGCAATGGTTGAACTTTCATGAATGGTCTTCGCTCTTTCTCAGTTAAAAATGTGCTACCAACCTGTTTTTGAATAGCGTCGGTGATATTCGCCACGATCGAGTCTTTGTGGGACAGGGTCTGTTCATAAGTCAGTAACAACTCTTTTTGACTCTCCATCTCATTCATCAGTTTGTTCATTTCAACGCCGTGTCTGTATGTAAAATAAATGAAGCAGAAGTTAGAAGTTCAGCATGAAAAATCATGCCATCACAAATGAGCCGGTTCCTACAAGGAAACAAGGGGTGACCAATAGCACGAAACACGTGATCAGAAAAAATCGTCACGTGGTTCGTGTTTGCGAGCATCATAGATCCTGTCAGCGATTATATGATTTTTAACGTGATAAATAGTCTTAATTCACGCGTCGAGATTGGCGCAGCGCGGGACGAAATTTAGCGAATGCAATTCACCACTCTAGTGATTTTGACAATATCCCACTTTCAGTTCACGAAGAAAGCTTCTTCATTCCCACACCAAAGGCAACTCCTAGAATAAGAACTATTACACCCTACGTGTGCGCATTGCGGACCTATTGTGTAAGTGATTGCTAATCTGACTGGATAAAGTCCGCATATGGGGCTGTTCAACAGCAGTACTGAGAGGTGTGTTCGAGTGTTAAACGGATAAAGAAATGGCTCTGAACGAGCTGCATAATATTAGTATAACTGACGACCACACTTCAAGAAGTGCAACTGAAGTGATGTCGCAATTACAGCTTGATCGTGGATCACCGGAAGCACCAGAAGCATGCCGACAACTAATACGACATCTTGATTTCCAAAATGAACATGAAGATGAAGAAGAGTATAGTCAGTTCGTTTTCCAAGGCCAGTGTTTGATACTGGGAGACTCCAGAGTTGGTAAAACAAGCCTAGTGAAGTCCCCGAGGGGGTACTCCTGGAAATTTTGGATAGGGGTGTGCCGCCCAGGGTCCTGAACCCTTACCCTATTTAAGGGTGGGGGAAGACACATCTGCTACAAACATTTGCATTTAACAAATTACATATTACTTTGATTCTAACAGCATTTTTTTTCGAGAGATAGTTGGCGAATTTTGAAAGAGAAGTGAACTGTACATTGTACATGTACATGGCATGAAGCGACTAGGAGTACTACTCTCCCCCGGATGGGATGCTAGTCCATCACAGGGTTACCCCCCAGCAGTAAATTCACCGGTACCCATTTATACACCTGGGTGGAGAGAGGCACTGTAGGAGTAAAGTGTCTTGCCGAAAAACACAACGCACTCGAGCGTACGGCAAAAATGAAAATATACAGTTATCAGTAGTAGTTTAACAGTTTTTGTTACCTTCTCTTCTCTTGTATCAGAAGTTGCTTCTGTTTTTCAAATAATCCCATTTTACACTGAGCAAATTCAGCCTGTTTTCAGAAAGGAAAAAAAAAATATACGAGTCATGTAAATATTGCAATCTTGTGGGTAGAAATTTCTCCAATATAGTTTAACAGCAATTTTATTGCAAGAGCTCAAACACAGCAATCGCTAAGAGTTTGGTAATAATGTGCACTGTGCTACACTGTACGCAGTTCCATTACAAAACTGCAGGGTTCACCCTAACAGCCAAGAGCTGGCAGAATCAACTGGCTACTTGGGTCGTTTGTGCCAGCTACTTCTGTGATTTTTTTTAATTCTACATGTAATTCTGGTGCAGATATTTCAAAACATGATAATCATCATCTGGCTACTTCCATTTTTAATTGCCAGCAACATTGTGCTCCAAAAGTTGTAGACAACCCTGAAAACTGCAGGGAACCTTTTTACATTTCATACACTAGGCATTTATCCTGTACAGTTAGTAATAAATTGGTTTTCAAGTAAAATTTGTTTGCAACCTACAATGTAGAAACAATTATAATAATTATACCAAAAAATAAATTCAAATTGTTTTGTCATTGTACATGATTGTAGTCAGCCTTTTCTTGAGAGTGTGCAACGGTACTTTTTTAGGGTAACAACTTTCAATTTTGCTACATAATATTATTTATTTTTCAATTGTTTATTATTGCACAGCATACAGCACTGCTTCCTTTTCATTTAAATTCTTGCCCCCGCCTCGATTAGCTTTGTAACTATAGGCGGGGGCAAGCAATGCTTGTAATACTTTTCCAAAAGTACAATGTATTTATTATAAAGTTGAGTTTGAGTTTTGAATGAATCCATTTTTTGTACATGTAAAAATATTAATGTTTTTGAGCACACTGTACAAGAAATATAAAACTGATAATAAAATCTTGTTACAGATTATTATTATAGGGGAATTACACTGGGTACCAGAGGTTTTCTCGTGGCACAAGGGAACTTCATTTCGGCGGCCAAAGGCCACCAAGCTGCGAGAAAAACAAAGACAAAGACCAAAACCGCAAAACCATGCATGAAAAGCCTCTGGTACCCATGGTAGAGGGGAATCTAACACATTCTCAATCAGATAATTTTGGTGCAGTGTTTCTACATGTATTTGTGGCCACTTGCAAAATCTTTCAAAGGGGTACTGAGTGAGAGAAGGATGGATGTTCCCAGAGCAAGGCCTTGGGGGTGCTGGACCTACCAAGTGCACATTGTACAGAGCACAGGGGTTTCAAAACAAGGCGACGACTGCCGGAGTTCCACCGGCTACTTGACTATTATGGCACCGGCTACTCTGGTCATAGCAATCAGCTTGTGACAAAAAAATCTCACTTATAACAGCTGCCTAATCTTCCATTCAGTGACTGCTACTTCAAAACATTTTGAAACCCCTGATAGCATCCCCTACCATGGCCATGTTGTTAATAAAAGAAGATGTTATCACGAGATCAATTTTTCAAAAATCATTTTTGAGATCGTTTTGCTCTGTCAGGTAGTAAAATTTCGTTCAGTACATGCAATCTATTCAAAGCAAAAACTAGGGGTTTCAATGTGAAAGTATGTGGTGGCGTTAGAGCTGGAGGAAAAACGCTGAACGGCTAAGGGAAATTTTAAGCGGCTAGCTGTGAACGCTTTGACCCGCATGTCGAATGTAATCATTTCATGAGTGCATAACGAAATGACTTTAAAAAAACATCTCGCTGGTCAGAACACTGCAGTTTAGAGGTGGTGCCGCTTTTCCCGCTACATGACTGTATCTTCGTAACTGAAATACACAATTTATGGAAATGAACATTTCCATGTGCTGAGTATTTGTCTTCTGCTTTAGTGCGAACATATTTTCATGTCGTCGACCGGGCATCAATTTGTATTATTAATTAGCATCCCAGCGCGATTTTAAGACAAGTGATATCTTAAGTTCCATAACGCGTCTAAAGTTAATTGGGACAGAAAATAGTCAGCCTTTACAAGACAGAATTTGCAAAAAGTTCTTTTGCATTGACTTGAAACTCTCAACTGCTAATCAAATAAATTCATCACGTGCCGCCAAGACACAAGAAGCTTTCAGTTTGAAGCCTGAGAATTGAATTTAAAGACATTTTCCTGAAAAAGGAAATGGTAACTGAAGATGATGGCAGTACAAAAGAGCAATAACTTTACCCTTTTTTTCATCCAGAAAGCTTTCTCGCTATCTTGGAACAAGCACACAGTGTATTCCCGCGGGAGATAAAAACGCTTGATATTTGCATATTTCTAATCGGCAAAAACTGATCATACAGGAAAGCGGCCAAACACAAAGTACAAATTGATATCTTTTCGAATTGGCAACATCAACGGTATCTCCAAAGCGCCTTACAGCGTATGTAAAATTATCACGTGCAAAGTGATCTCAGGCGTGGATCCCGGATGATATGACAGCCATGTGATGTGCGCATGATTGTCGTTTCAATTGTACCGGATAATAGTCTACTGCGCAGGCTTCGACTCTTACATCCGAAAAAATTTTGGATTTTTTGCCCTATTGAAAAGAATAGTGTGCTGCCTCGCTAACGCTTGCCAGCAATTATGATAAACGCAAGTGAATACCACCTTCAAGATCTAAATGATACAGTTCTTAACAGTCAAAATATAGCTTTTCATTTATAGCCTACCAAAACATTCCTCTTAAGATCTAAACACCAGTTATCCAACAATGCCTCCATTCTTGCCAAGTCAGCATCTATTCCAGGTGACACTGGCACAGGTGAGCTGGGTGATTCATCAGTAGAGTGAGATGACGATGATTCATGTTCAATCTCTGGTGTGTTAGCCACGGCTGTAACAGTATTTGTTTCTACAAAGTACATGAATGTGTTATACTATGTGTACAGTACTTCTACTAGGCTACTAGGCTATTCAAGGCAGTCAGTGATTATTAGTAATAAAATTTAGCTTATTAAGTTTTATTCATAAAGGATATGATGATGATGATGATGATGATGATGATGATGATGAGCATACAAATAATGAACAAAAATATAACGAGGAAACGTGTACATGAAATAATATCAACAGTGCCGTTCTTATGTTACATAAACGTGGTTTGTTGTGCAATCAATGCATGAAAATGACCGGCAATCAAAAGACAAATATTATAAAGAACCTTACAAGACAACCTTACTTTGCAATGTAGATCGACAAGACGAGAAATTACTCGCAAAGTACCTTCTTGGCTTAATGATACTAAAAGTACTTTTTTTTTTTACGTGAGTGACCTTCAAAGAGAACACGGATGTAAAAACTTACCGCTCCGAAGAAGAGAATCTCGTGCTATGGACCCTTGCCCTTGAAATGAAACTTTAAGAGAAGGAGTTCCTGGAAGTTGTTTAACATCATCTTTAGCATGCGAATGTGATTCCTCCGTTGGCTCGAAACTTTTTATCGAAGCCGAAGTAGTGCTCGAAATTGAAGATCCACTGGTACTCGCTTCAGATGCTGCTGCGTCTAATTTCACGGTGGTAGCCTGCTCATATACGTTTGGGACGACTTGGATTTTCGGTGTTACAACAGCGTACTTTAAAAGCTCTTCGTATTCTCTTTGCAGAGAAGAAGAAACGGAACTTCCTGGGGAATCCATGTCAGAAATATGTGGAACAGAGTCAGATTCATTGTCGGAAGCCATAATCTCTGTTGCTTCTTCAATTCAAAGATGGCGTCCGTTTCTATTCTTGCTTTCTATTGGTTCTTTTGAGATTATTTGCTGAGAGCTGATTGGTCCAATGACTTCCTTGTGAATCCTTGTGATTGGATACTGTTGACTCATTCCCGGGACTTCGGAGCAAAACACACCTGTTCAAAATGAATAGAGGGGGTAAGTTTCTTAAGAAACACAGTATTTGACATCTTGTCTGGTCAGCATTTGAGTGCTATTGTTGTAAAGTAAGTTGAGCCGTTTACTTGTAAACCGCAGGTAATTACTTTCACGCCTTCATGTTTTAATCTCATTCAACCGGAAGGACGCTTTGTCAAACTGATGCGAAATCAGCGAGGTCTTTGTACAGCAATACAGTAGTAAGGTGAGCGGATGTCACCAATTTGCTTGGTGACTGCTCATGCTGCTTAGTAACCGCTCGTCCTTGCCTGTTTTGCCGCAATTTTTCGTTCAATCACAAGTGTGATTTGTTTAGTTTTTCAATCCGTGCAATCCTATGACAGTCCGCTTATGTAAAGGCGGACTAAGTTGTCACCTCAAGAATAAAGTGTTGTTCTTGCGAATAACAACGGTCTCCTTTTCGTCGAAACTCCTTAGGATGCTACAAGTGCGACATTCTGGGGCAGCCACAGTCTTCACGCGGTCTTTTCTAGAAAACGAAGACCTCGTTGATTTCGCATCAGTTGGCGTCTGACAAAGCGTTTTAGCGAGGGTCTTTGAATTATAGATTCACGTGGTCTTTTCTACAAAACGAAGACCTTGTTGATTTCGCATCAGTCTGTAAAAAATTAAGATCTTCGTTTTTTGGTCTTAGGTTTTCGTTTTGTAGACACCCCTATTTCGCTCTGTGTTTTTTGAATGCTTGTTATATTCTGTATAATTAGCGGGAACTTCAACTCAAACAGTCCCGTCCGACTCAGTAATTTAGCAAATATTTAGCTGAGGTCACAGGTCTTCACCATTTCTTTAACTGTGTGAATTTTTTTTGACACTTGGCATGAGCTGTAATTTGCCATATGTTTTGCTACTCAGTGTTTGATAGTACTGTTTTTCTGTTTTATTTCTATTGCTTAAGCTCTCTAAATAGACCAATTTCGATATTTTAATATTCAGCCTAATACAATAGACATCACTGCGAGGCTCCGGGGAATAAATCCCACAAACTCTATAATTTATACCCCGGAGCCTCGTTCTGAGGTCTATTGTTTTTGGCTGAATTTTAAAATATCGAAATTGGTCTATTGACTCCATTTGATTGAGCGAAATTCTTGAATTAAAGCTATAATTTATGCTAAATTTAATCTCGAACAGCAGGATACGGGAACACGATTAGTGACGCCGTTTCGCAGACGTCACTTTTCCGTTTTAGGAAATAGGAGACGGCTGCACGCAGGCTAGAATTTGGGCGCACGTTTTAAGCTCGCGTGCATCGAGGTTTCAACCGTTTTAGCTGAAATCTGGCGAGAAAGTTCCCATATAATGTGGCTCAAAAACCGTATCGGCGTTTTTGGTTTTTCCCGTCCTTTCTGGGGTTATAAACAAATGAAGGAACAGGAGGGATATTTTTTCGAACCTCGAAGTTTAACCGGGCGTAAAAACCAAACCAGGCAAGATATCAAAATTCGCCGGCACTGTTTTTGAGACAAAGGTGTTAAGAACTCGGCGCAATGTTTGTCTCTTCCTCTAGATCACTTCCGACTGCACGGAAACTGATTATTGCAAGCCATGTACATTTGCAAAAACGATCGCTATATTTTCAAGGCATTAAACTGTTTTCTTTCAATAAATATGATATGGTAATCTTTATTTATTAAGCTTTCAGAAAATATATAGTTTGTCAAGGTTTTTATTAAACATCTTGCCTTAACACGGTGCGAACGCAAAGCGGTCCTTTGGGGTGGGATGCTACCTTAAGGTGATCACATCCAAGGTGGTTTTTAAAGGCTGTTGGCGAGACGAGCAATTTTGCTTCCAACAGTTTATCGATTGACGGATTGATCGAGAAAAATGGCCGGAAAAGTATGCAGATTAATGTGGATAATTTATCCAATCTTTGATGAAGGGCGCAAGCTCTTTTTGATTGGAAGTCACATGACTAAATACACGCCTATAGATAGCAAGCGAACGTAAACACGGGACACAGCTGATACAAGCGATATCTTGCGCCGTAAAATATTTGATACATACTGCTAAAGATTCCTTCCTGATTGCTTGATGTATTTTTTAAACCAGTTTGATTTTCATTTCTCATTGTCTTATGTTGATTAGCATAATCTGAAACAAAGGGAAATCAACATCAAATGTTAACTGGTTTAAAAAAAAATTAAACCAAGGATAAATTCAAACCTCAATAAAGCCAGTCTGTACACAATGCTGCGACAAGAAGTCTTAAAGGTTGGTGACAAAATATTTATAATTATATGTGAAAGTGTCATAAAAATACAATAATATACCTGGTAAGATCCGAGGACGAACTACAATCATGGACGAAAGTTTTGATACATTTGAGCAAAACAAACGCTTTCTATCGGCGTCCTTCCGTAATGGAAAAACTCACGTTTCTGTCGATAGCACACCCTCTACGACACAGAATGGTTCTCTAACAAACCCTATTGCATTCTCGAAGTAGAGCTATGGGTGTCTACAAAACGAAGACCGAAGATCGAAGACTGAAGATCGAAGACCGAAGACCAAAAAACAAAGATCTTAATTTTTATACAAACTGATGCGAAATCAACGAGGTCTTCGTTTTGTAGAAAAGACCGCGTGAATCTATAAAGCGAAGACGCTCGCTAAAACGCTTTGTCAGACGCCAACTGATGCGAAATCAACGAGGTCTTCGTTTTTTAGAAAAGACCGCGTGAAGACTCTGGCTGCCCCCGAACGTCGCACTTGTAGCATCCGAAGGAGTTTCGACGAAAAGAAGACCGTTGTTATTCGCAAGAACAACACTTTATTCTTGAGGTGACAACTTAGTCCGCCTTTACATAAGCGGACTGTCATAGGATTGCACGGATTGAAAAACTAAACAAATCACACTTGTGATTGAACGAAAAATTGCGGCAAAACAGGCAAGGACGAGCGGTTACTAAGCAGCATGAGCAGTCACCAAGCAAATTGGTGACATCTGCTCACCTTACAAAATTTACTACTGTATTGCTGTACAAAGACCTCGCTGATTTCGCATCAGTTTGACAAAGCGTTTAAGAGGGTTTTCGCTTTACAGATTCATGCGGTCCTTTCTACAAAACGAAGACCTCGTTGATTTCGCATCAGTTTGCGTCTGAAAAATAGTTTATGCGGAGGTCTTCGTTTTATAGATTTACGCGGTTCTTTCTACAAAACGAAGACCTCGTTGATTTTGCATCAGTTTGTATGAAAAATTAAGATCTTCGTTTTTTGGTCTTTGGTCTTTGGTCTTTGGTCTTTGGTCTTTGGTCTTCGATCTTCGATCTTCGATCTTCGGTCTTCGATCTTCGGTCTTCGTTTTGTAGACACCCGTAGAGCTACAGCAGTTTCCAGAGACGCCGGTCAAAGACAAATACTGTATCCGTGATAAGAAATCACATCTTGCAACAGTATCAATTTAATAGCCGGCCCGGTGTCAGCTATCTACATCTTTACGGAAAACATCTTACTTTGTCCTTCGAGAGCGAAGTTATGAGGGCCTAAACATATCTTGCAAATATAAATGGCACGAACGAAGCATATTGCAAATTACAGCGGTGTCCGCAAACTACTCTGATCAGACCTATGACCTCTACACATCGGCATAGCGGCTACAATGTCATGGCTTCATTTGATAATACTGTATATAGTACCCTTTAGAAACTAATGAGAAGGAAAATAGGTCGTAAGACCGAATTAATGTACAGAACGACACATGAACAAATGTCACGAGCGATCGGCTCGTCCGCATAAGGCCGTTGGACATGTCCAACTATCTTCATTTCCTGTGAAGAATCGCTACTTGAGGATGTTCATCGCTCGAAATAGATTCCGAGGAAGGTATTTCATCGCTACTGTTCGACATAGAAAAGCTCAGAAAAATACAAGCTATAGTCATCTGACTAGGAGAAGTTCGCTCAAAAGCAACAGGAAACTATGTGTAAACAGCACGCTGGAACCACCAACTTGACGTTCCCAGTCTCCGGAACCCCCTATCTGGTCTAATTTTCGTACTTGCCATCTTCTATAAGGCCCTGATCTGACGAACTCCTTGGTATTCTCCTGGGACATCGAAAGCATGTTTTACCAGGTCCACGTCAATGAAGAACATCGTGACCTCTTCCGCTTTCTTTGCTGGGAACAAGGAGACACCATTAATGGAGCCAATAGAATATAGAATGGCAGTACATCTATTTGGTGCCACCTCCTCCCCGGGCTGTGCTAATTTGACCCTTAGAACTTTCGCCGATGACGTTGTAAATGAGTTTGGAGTAGAAGCAGCTTCATTTATTGAGGAGAATTTCTATGTTGATGATGGGCTTAAGTCAGTCCCACGGTACCAGAAGCCATTGAATTGATCAAGAACAGCACTGAGATGTGCGTGAAAGGCAGCTTCAGACTCCACAATTCCATGTCTAGCAGTAAAGAAATTAATTGCCGTGTCTACACCCGTAGAGTCGCGCACAAAGGAGATCAAGTAACTTGATCTGAACCGTGATTTACTTCTTCCCGAACGTGTTCTTGGCGTTGAATGGAACATTGAAAACGACGCTTTCAAGTTTCGTATTACCCTCAAGGATAAACCACTGAAGAGGCGTGGAATCTTATCAACAGTAAGCTCAATATACGACCCGCTTGGTTTTGCTGCCCCATTCCTGCTTCGAGGAAAAATGATATTGCAGCTGCTATGCAAGGAAAGATTAGAGGGGGTAAGTTTCTAAAGAAACTGTGTTGCTGCGTCGGTGGGAAGTATAACGATATAATTTGGTTTTATCAACTGGGTTGATAATGTCAATTGGCCACCGTAAAGAGATTCAAGAGCTGACGTTTCGAGCGTTAGCCCTTCGTCGGAGCGAATCCGCTCCGACGCTCCGACGAAGGGCTAACGCTCGAAACGTCAGCTCTTGAATCTCTTTACGGTGGCCAATTGACATTATCAACCCAGTTGATAAAACCAAATTACAAGGAAAGATTAGGTTGGGATGACGCCACACCTGACGATCTGCGAATGCAGTGGGGAATGTGGCGAAATGAACTCCCCTTCTAGAGATGATGGAAGTCCCGAGATGTTTCAAATTAAAGGAAATGGAAAACCTCAAGAAAGTCGAGCTACATCACTTTTCGGATGCAAGCACAGAAGGATACGGCCAGTGCTCCTACCTCCGTCTAGTGGACACAAGAAACCGAGTAAACTGCTCACAAGTTTTGGGTAAGGCACGTGCTGCCCCAATGAAGTCGATAACCGTACCACGCCTTGAACTGGTAGCCGCAGTGTTATCTGTCAGAATTAGCAAGATGCTGAGCCGAGAGCCGTGTTATCTGTCAGAGTTAGCAAGATTCTGAGCCGAGAGCTGAGATACGGCGAAGTCGAAGAAGTGTTCTGGTCCGATAGCAAAGTAGTTCAGGCATACATCTACAATGATGCACGCCGGTTTCACACCTTAAAAGGTAAAATCTTTATTTAGACACGGTATCCACGGGATCCTTCAGGACTTTACAATATATAATTAAATTAATCTAACTAGCTATCTAACTTAAATTACAAATAACTACTACAATAAAAGAAACGATAAAACCTGCTTTACAAGGAAGCCGTGTATAAAAACAAAACAAAACTAACATAAGACTATTCAAATCATAATTCTCAGATCAGAGAACGCACCGTCTCCGAACAATGGAAGTACATTGAGGGAAAGAACAACCCGACTGACGATGCTTCGCGTGGTCTAAGCCCCAAAGACCTCCTACAGTCTTCAAGGTGGCTACGGGGACCGTTGTTCCTTTGGGATCACCACGTTAGCTGGAGGAATGTAGACAAGAGTGAACCCGAATCCCTACAGCCTGATGATAAGGAAGTGAGGAGAGCACCTTCCTTTTCAACTTACATGACAAACAAGGAACAATGAGCAACCCTTCATCAACGGCTGGAATACTTTTCAAACTGGTTCAGAAGAAAACATGCCGTTGCTGTATGCTTGCGGTACCGAAACATGACTACTATGGATGGAGTGAAGACAAGATCCGCAGCACGCGAGTATCATCCGGTTGACGTCAATGAATTATCAGAAA
The DNA here is from genome assembly GCA_947652115.1 of Blastomussa wellsi. Lineage (NCBI taxonomy): Eukaryota > Metazoa > Cnidaria > Anthozoa > Scleractinia > Plerogyridae > Blastomussa > Blastomussa wellsi. The sequence continues at coordinate 35,303,352 of OX393562.1, forward strand.
CAGAACAAGAAATTATAAGACACGTGCAGAAGGAAGCTTTTAGAGAAGAGATAAGCAAACTGAAGAAGATAACTACAGACTACGAAACCCATAAAGAAGATGACTCAAGATCCAGGATTCAGAAACCTAAAGGAGCCAGTCCCCTCTCCCGTCTGGATCCATTCCTAGACCACAGTAATCTAGTGAGAATTGGCGGACCAATAAAGCAAGCTAGCGTCTCTCAAGATATAAAGCACCCTATTGTTCTGCCTGGTAATGGACACGTTATCAAGCTCCTAGTTTGACACTGCCTTGAAAGAGCTCTATATCAAGGAAAAGGAATTACTCTCAACGCAATCCGTTCCTCTGGCTACTGGATCATAGGCGGTGGATCAGTAGTCTCCACGCTAGTCCATGAATGCGTCACCTGCAAAAGGCTTAGCGCGGAGGTGCAAGAACAGAAAATGGCAGATCTCCCAGCAGAAAGATTAACACCTAACCCTCCTTTCACATATTGCGCAGTGGATTATTTCTGACCCTGGTACCTGAGAGAAGGACGCAAGAAACGTAAGAGATATGGGGTATTGTTTACATGCGTAGTAACAAGAGCTATTCACCTGTAAGTTGCCAACTCCTTGGAAACAGATTCCTACATCAACGCCCTTCGCCCCTTCATATGCAGGCGTGGTCCCGTGCGTCAGATGCGCAGCGACAATGGCTCGAATTTCATTGGAGCAAGAAGAGAGCTGAAGGAAGCGTTTGCCTGAAATGGGCCAAAATCAAGTAAAAAAAGAGATGCTAAAAGAGAGCTGTGACTGGTTCAAGCGTAAACTCAACGTCCCGACTGCCAGTCACATGGGTGGAATTTGGGAGCGCCAAATAAGAACCGCGAGAAGTGTGCTCTGCGCCCTACTTGATAAAAACGGCCATCAAATAAACGATGAAGCTCTACGGACCTTCATGTGCGAAGCAGAGGCAGTAGTTAACAGCCGACCTCTAACAGCATAAGGTACCACATCATCAAACACAGCAGAACCACTCACTCCTAATCACTTCCTGACTGTGAAAACGAAGGTAGTTTCGTCTCCACCAGGAAAGTATACTTCCTCTGACCTGTATTCGAGAAACTAGTGGCGACGGGTTCAACATTTAACGAACGAATTCTGATCCAGGTGAAAGAAAGAGTTTCTTCTTTCGTGACAAACCAGACAGAAGTGGACCCGACCAAGGAAAAACTTTCAAGTCAATGACGTCGTGATCGTCAAAGATGATGATACCCCAATAAATCAGTGGAAGATGGGTCGTGTCATTAAGGCCCAACCAGACCAGGATGGATTGGTACGGAAGGTGATACTAGACGTTCGCAGTCCGAGCCTGACACTAGAAGGAAAATGAAATCAACGCCAACGCTGGAAAGATCAATCCACAAGCTAGTGCTGCTGATGTCAGAAGATCGGTGAAGACCGGGGAAACCCATCGATGAGCCATCAGAGAAGTTTACCATGGACCCCTACATTATAGATAAAATGAACAATGAGACTATTTTGTTACTGTTTGCCAATAAGTTAGAGATTAGAGCAAATTTAGGGGAGTCATGTTACCGCTTCCGTTAGAATTGGAATATGTCGCTAAATATTTTGTGGTTTGATTTACGGATCAATATCTATTGGAAATTAGTAAAAATCTACTAGTACAGTAATGCAAATACCGCAATCTGATTGGCTGAGCTACTGCACACTATCAGCCATTAGAGTGCAGTGGTTGAAGGTCGTCTTCAAAATGCGACGTATGCGCGCTTTAGCGACGTTTCGCAGTAAGATTTAGAACTTTTTAAACGACACATGATTCGTTTATTATAATTCCCTTCGGCCTCATCAACTATCACCTCATAGAAATCTCAGCTCAACAAGTAGAGTTCGAGAGAGAAATCTAATGAAGCAAACTGGACCAAACCTTTCAGGAAAGTTGTGCTATGCCAAAGGTCTAAAACATGGAAAGGACATTGTTTCAATCTGCAGGAAGTCGCTGGAATCAACGAACTAACAGATACTGAGGCGAACTTTTAAATTTTGACTGCAAAATATTCAACTGATGTCGATTTTCGGAAACCATGACGTCATCCTTTCGTTGCTATGGTAATACCGATGCCAATGAAATCTATATATTTGGAAACATTTTTCAATCTCTAGTAAATTTGCCAAAAATCTTGCCCGACCGACCCAAGACAGTGAAGTATTAGCATTTTAAAGTTGGGTTGGTGTGATTCTGAAAAACTGAGATGAGCCACCTTAATGCGGGGTACACCCAAAGGCTGCTTTTACGTCTCTTAACATGGGAGCGCAAATATCTTGTTTGCATTTCAAGCAATCCAAAATCGCTATGCTTAAAACTTGAATCTATGTTTTCGGTGTTTGTTAATTTTTGGGTTATTTTGAGGTATTTTGGAAAGAGTTTTTTTTCTCAGCGGATTAGTAAAATTTAGGAAAATATAAAATGTAATATTTTAAGTGCCTATATGGCTTACAGGGTTTTTATGCTTTTGGTATCTTTATATTGCATAAGCAAGTATTCCAATTTTAATGTTTGGATTCCGCAACTTTTTTTGCCACAAAATAGAGCTTTAAAGTTCCCGCGTCGGCCACGCCCAATGAAGATGACCGGGAGTTGTTACTAAAAAAAGTCCTGGTTCTAGAACGGGCCGTGACGTCAAGTCAGGAGGAGCGTCAAATCTTCCTGTCAGTTCATTTCACTGTTAATTCAGCAATATAATTAACTGATAGTGATTTCAACCGAATAATATGTCTGATAGCTGTGTTGTTTTGAGGTGTTCAAATTCTTCCAGAAGTGACGTCATTCATCACCAACCTTCGATCACGCGGTCAACTTCATTGGGCGTGGCCAATGCGGGGAATTTAAAGCTTGATTTTGGAGTGAAAAGTGACGGAATCGAAAAAAAAATTCAGAATAGTTTTCTACGCATTCTAGAGAGATCAAATCCAAAACAATCGCTTTTGACCGAAAGACACTTTAATGTCTTATTAAAACTAAAAAACTCATTAGCATTTACTTTCTACACATTTACATACGCTACTTCAAAACTAGTTTCGTCAAAAGACCTCGTCAGTTTGGTAAAATTGGAATTGGAAATTAAAAAATAGCAGATGGACACCAAACAGTCGCCTACCAAACTGGGGGTCAACTGTCTGGCAGTGTTCCAAACCATTTTTTCTCTTTTTTCAATTTCTTCTTTAACTTCTTAAACTTTCATTCAAATTCCTGAGGTGTACCCCGCCTTAACCAACGTAAACACTTTTTCACTCAATGAAATTATAGCCGCTCCCTCTTGTCTCTTTTTCTACAGATAGACGTCAGAATCAAATAGCCGGCCAGTTCAGGAGTGCTGGGTACATAGAGTTGAATTCCGATATCTCCAAATAAGCAAGGGACGGGAATGGAAAATGGTTCAAGATAGCCGTTCTAATTTCCTTTGGTAAACTTGACAAATTATTAATAAATTTGAGAACTGTAATTACTTTATTCACCAGTGACATAAAATGTGTGACCTTTAACCAAAAGATTTTCTTTCAGCGACGATTGCCATAGCAAAACCTCTCTGTGTGGAACGAAATCCACGAATTAACGGTTTTTTTTATTCAGACGTCCCTCCCGAGAGCGAGAGAGATCGACCTTTACCTTGCCATAGCAGACGCATTTTAAAGTTCCTTTGTCGCCTTTCTGCGCATGTGTGACTATTTGATTTCTGGTTAAAGTTAATTTATGCGATTAAAACCCTCTTCCATAATCCTCGTGAGGCTTTCAAAAACTATGAAAATTGAGTTACGGTATCATTTGGTTATTTGTGGAAGTTTTAAGCGGAATTATACAATGCTTGTGCGTTCACATGAACATCAGAGGAAATATGGCGTTCTCGAAGGATGATACAAAAAGTGGTTCGGGACGAAAGCTATTAAAAACAAAGGGATGTGGCAAAGAGAAAGAGGTGTTCGTGCGCACGTGAAAACTCCAAAACAACCGCAGAGGGCCACGGTAGCCCGTGGCAGCATGCAGTGGGCAACCTTGCCAACTTTTTATTGGTTAAAGCACTTTCTGTACGAATTTAATAAGGCTCCGCATGCATATTATCGTGACAATGGCCCTTTAAGCCGTGTTTTTTTTTTTCATAGCAAAGAAGAGGGCTGAAATATAAAGTGCTGCTACCATGAAATTTTCGATATCCATTTTTCTACATTTTCGTTAATAGTACGACTTTTTCGGTTATATTGCCAAATTCCAGTCCATAACAAACATTGGAAGTTGTCTTTTTTGGACTTTTATTTCCGATAATTTACTGCCGCCATCAATTCTCCTTGTTGCATGCCTTGGTTGAAAATTTGAGAAAATGACGTTATTTTATCAAAATACCTCAGGTTGAAATTATAATAACAATTAGTAAAGAAAATTACACGAAGAGGAATAAAAGCTTTGGACGTTATCCTCGTGCAATATTCTGTACTTATTATACTTCATAATATAATGATAATAATTTCAACCCGTGAGGTATTTTGAGGGTATTTTGAGAAAATGACACCATTTTCTCAAATTCTCAACCAGGCCTTGGAACAAGGAGAATTAATGGCGACTGTGAACTCTCGGAAATAAAAGTCCCAAAAACATGACTTCTAAAGTTTGTAACGGGTTGAAATTTGGCAAGATATCTAGGACATTGGTGCACGAAAATATAAAAATATAAATATCACGAATTTGATCATAGTAGCACTTTAAGCTACAAAACACATTTATGGTGCAAAATCAAAAGTTGGACCAGCATTTGGCCCGACATCCGGGTCTCCATTCTCATCAATGGGCGTGCGTACTAGGTTTTGCAAGTGAAGATTAACAGAGTACATGAGGCCACGAGCATCATTCAGCGAGTCAGGATGGCCATTAAAGACCTCCTCCAGTGATTTCAGCAGCTTGGTGTATACTTTGTTGAACCTTTCTGCCTTCCTGTAAGCTGTCGAACCCGGCCTGTATTTTGACATGTGGGGATTAGGAACCATCGACCAAACACCTTCGGGATCGAAATGAATCTTGGAACCGTTGAAGTAGTAGGTGCCATTACAAAGCTATTGAAAAAGAGAAAACACATTCATCCATGACAGTTAGTTATACTGGCGTAAAGCAGATGAAATAACTCACATATGAACTGCGGATGTGGATCAAGGTGAGAAATTATCTTGGGGGCTACAACACAACATGTAATTTGGCGATAGCTATGCGATGGTCTGCCAACCTTAACTCAGCTATGAAGCCACACAATGGCAACTAATTCGGTTCATATTTCCCGGAAGGAGTGAAATGCCGTAAAGCCTATGCACCTTCAGAAGACACCAGAAGACTCCAAGATGAAGATTGCAAGACCGTGATGGCACACACCTAGAATCACCACAGATTTGAAAAATAAATACTCTCCCTCCCCCCTCCTCTTATTTGGTACATCAAAAGATTTTCTTTAACTAATTATAAAAGTCAAAATACCTCAGAAAAATCCACCACACTATCTTCATCAACATTGCCGCCTGGATGCGAAACTGCCTCTACCACCTGAATCTCGTGTTTCTCTACCACTGAATAGAACAAGAAGTAGTGTGATAGATCCTTCGTTTCTCCTGTATCCCAGGCAACGGGATTACACGGAGAGCTACCTTCACCCTGCTCAAGTATATTTTGAATGGCCTCTACCGCAGTAAAGTAGTCGTACACCTTCAGGGTATGCCCGTGCACTGACCAGTTATCAAAATCAACTTGATTGCCTGGGTCTCCAGTGAATATGCTGTTGTTCTTTCCACAGTCTGTAAGGTTTCCGAGGGCGTTCAAAATACGATTGTAGAAACTACCCACAGTGTTATGATGCTTCACGATTTTTCTGGTGTCATAGCCAGGAAAGCGTCCATGGGCCTTATGGATTGGAATGAAAGACGAAAATAAATTAGAAATATTAGCATGCGGTATATTAAAATATCTCATGGACAAGGTTTTGCTGAGAAGAAAGATCCTAAAGGCATTTGGCATCAACCCAACAGCCTGGGAGGACCTTGCTGTAGAGCGCAGCTGGGGAGCGAGAGGATTAGAGAGAAGGAATGGGAAGAAAGAATAGACCGACAGACGACCGCAACATCAAGCGTGGATCTTTCTATGCGAAGCGTATTTCGACTTGCAATGACACGTACCTGTTTGTTTGGCTCAATTTCATCCCTAAACATCATTTGACTCACAGCGTCCAACTGACTAAACTGGAAATCTAGAAACCACACAAAATAACGTACTGTTAACTGTCCTGTATTAGATTTCTGTAAAGTTGTCTATCTTGCATGGGTGTAAAACTCTTTTATTGACCTTGCTATATGGCTCAGTGTTATATTAGTTCTCACCTTTTAATTGTTTTTATTAATTCCCATTAGTAAAAGCATCCTTTTAACGATTAAGGATACCGACGTGGGCAGGGGTCAGACACCTAAAATGGACCACGGCTACCAGTAGTAAAGGTGGCTTATATACTCTGTAACCAATCAGAAGAGGGCATACGTGACCCCTCTAGACCAATCAGAGAGCGAGATTTCATCCAAGATGGCCGAAGGTGAAAAATCATTGTTCGAGAAAACTGGAGCTACCGGCAAGTCGCCGTTTTGTTTTACGCTATCGGCCACGCAAAAAATAACCCAACAACTGTAAAATCTGTAAATTAACTGTAAATCATTTATTTTAAGACCAATTTTAAGCTTGTAATGCATATTCTGTAGATTATATTTAGCTTTTGTATTGCATCACCAGAACCGTTCATTGCAAATAGTTTTGCGCCATCGTTAATTATCACGTAAGTCATTCCAGACCCTTTCAGTCGAACTACATAAACAACAGTAACCGGGCCTGCGTGGACCTAGTATGCACTGAGCCTAGCGCCCAGTCCTAACGTACGATACTGCATATACTCTCATGGTTACGGAACATATGATTGGTTGCGGAACATATGAGCATCCTATAATACTGCTTCAGATTTTGTGTTTTGCACGAATTACTACCCTCTGGATCTGAAATTCACGGCAAAACGACTGTTGCAGTTATGTTAAAACAAGAACTAAAACCAAGTAAATGTTTTGCTTTTTAAAGCTTCTCTTTGTTAGAATGCGCTAGTAAACCCATAACACTTATTTTGCCATTTCCAAGTCACCACGCATGATTTACTTGAATGAAACGAACTTTTCACTGTTGGCCACGAAAAGCCATTTTATGCCGAATTTATTGCCAAACGGTTACATCAATTTCAGGTTATGCAAGGTATTGTTTTCACCTCAAAATTTAAACAGAAGAAACCGATTTTTTTACGACTAAAGGCTTGGATGCTAAACAAACACGCTCTTACCCGTACCAAACTCCTTTGTAGAAATCGAACTAAAGCACGATGACGGATCTTCATCAGTTTGCCTGTCATTGTCCATCAGCTGTAAGTGTTCTTCATTGTAGCTTGGGTCTTCTTCAGTCTTCCAGCAGTGACGTTCCTTGACCACGTCAGATTTGTGACGATTTATGAATGAAAACGCACGTCGAAAACTGGAAACGTGTTCTAACTCTAAAGATGGTTGTTCGATTTTCATAAAAATGTTTCTTATTAGAGCAAGAGACATCTTTTCTAAAGGTACTGCCAAATCAGGGTGCACTCCACCAGGGAGGCGTGAGGGGTAAGGTAGAATAAAGTCCTTTGAATACAAAGATGGCTTTCCACCTACAGCATTTAGGATGTTCGCAACAAGCGCCATGTGCATCATCTCTTGAATAACTATTGTTTTCAGGACACTTTGAATTTGCAGATTGTAGCTTTTCTTGATGGATGCCAAAGTAGTCAGATATGGTGGAATAGTCGAATGCTCCAGTTGAAGAGCAATTTGTAGGTCCTCCCGGAGGTGTTCCACAGAGTAAAACTTCTGTGGTTCGCCAAGTACAGGGTTTTCTTTCGAGAGCCATTCCACGATAGTTTTACGCTTGGACATTGAAAGGTCACGTGTAACAGGCATATGATTTGGATGCGACATAGGCAACTCCAGACTCATTTTGATGATCTTCCGGTGGTTTAGAACGTCGTAATAGTTACCTAAATCTGCGAAGTTATCAGACATCACTGGATACAAGTTGGCGTACTGTTTAAAGATCGGGTAGACATCATCCAGCCATGTTGGTTCTGGGCCTTGAATAGTGTAATGGTCCCATGCTAAAATGACAACCAGGGAGTTGAGCAGCTTAAGCTTGAAAACGTTGTTTTCGCACATGTTGTCGCAGTTTTTATTTTGATTTTCAACCCAGTATGTAAAAGGATATAGTTGGCCATCGATAAAGCCCCTGCTGTTCTTTGGATCTTTTACTTCTATGTCAATTGTTGCGATTCCATTTTCATCCGTCAAAGAATGGGAAGGTAAACCAGGCAGAGGAGGTTGGCCAACCTTTGGTCCACCCGAGAAAATGTTCTCACAATTGCAAGGATCAAGATTAACACGTACTCCAGAAAGAGGATTTCCAAACTTCGTTGCAATTAGCTCAACCTTAGCTCGTTCGTCTGGATTCTTTCGAAAAGTCCATTTGTTGTATGGATGAATGTCTATGCCATCCCAAGCTTCCGCCAAAACAATTTTCTTGCATTTAAGCACTGGCATAGTGGCACTAACCTGCAAATTTAGATGCGAGATGGACATCACAAAAAATATAGAATGGAAGCTCCATGTCCCCAACCTTACCATTTTAAGGCATTAAAAATAGTCTGCATGAGAAGAAAAATGCCTCTTACTTTTTCAAAATATATTTTTCGTTGCATAGACGTCTAAATTTTTAAAATATTCAAATTAGCTAAATGACTCAGACAAATTTTAATCAAATATATAACGTTTGTATCAGACATATTTGATTCTTTGCATCATGACTCATATGAGATTAACATGATTTAATTATTTATTGTAGGTGTGTCGGACTTACAACTATTTGTGTGCCAAGTTTAAATTGTCTCTGGGGAAAACTGACCGGGATAGCCCTGTTTATTTACTTGGTATAAAATTGGGTCTAGTAGATGACGTCATCAATGTCCTAATTTTCATATTTAACCAATTTTTGAGTTTTTTATTTCAAAATAAATAACTCTTAGTCGGCGTACGGACGTATGTCGCTATTCAGTGGATGGATGGATGGGTGGATAAGCGATGTATTTCACACCAATCAGAATTAGGATACTATTGATCGATAACCAATGAAATTGCCGCTTGTATGTATCGTTTAATTTTGTTTCAATATTTGTTTCGGATTCAAGGGACGGCCATCTTTGTTTTCGTATAAACATGGCCTTATTGGGCGGTGTTGGCATGATGTCTCTATTTCCAGCACTCGGTGTTTATGTAGCTCTGGTGTACAACGTTGTGTGTGGGTTTTAAGCGGAAAAATGTTCGAAAATTTTCATGGTGGCGAAGAAGGTACGAGGATGTAAAATTTTACATGCTGCGAGCAGTCTGTTTTGGCGGCTTTGGGTTGAGGGATTGTTTTTTGATTGCGGTTAGTTTTGAATAAGAGCCATGTTGAATTTTCAAATGTTTCTGACTGAAGTAACGATAGCTTTAATTTTGGTTAAATTTGAAGTTGCGGATGTACGCAGCTTCCTATTTCTCGGAGATGAGATTTTTGAAATCAGAAGAGCTGAGAGATCAGACATGATCAGAGATTTTGCTTTAGGACATAGTAGATGTCATAGGGCATTTAAGAATTTGAAGTTAGGAAGGCCACATCTCAAGAACGCAGGGTACAGTAATTCCGGAGAAACAGCTTTCATTGCAGACGTATCAGCTCTGGTAAATATTTCACGAACCGTTCGTAATTAAACATGCAAAATCTTTCACCAGGATTTTCGGCACAAATTTCGTAACAACCAGAGAACAATGTACTAACTGTACTACGTTTTAAAAACCCTTTGGAAAGATAAAATACTTTGATGCGTGTTAAATAAATCACAAAACAAAACGCTTTGTGTTGAAAATCAGCGATGCAGAAAAACAAAGTATCATGTTTCAACATTTCGAAGAAAAAAATATCATGTTACAAATAAACAAAAGTATCGTGTTACCGCTGTCAAGAATCACGTTTGGTGTTGCATTCTGCACTGTCCTTTGAGTCTCTGAGTTTTTCATTTTCAGATAGAAATAGCTTTGTTAATTAAAATTGGCATTTAGTCACAACAAGCGGTAGGTGGGTATGTCTTCACAACATTGTAATACCGTGTAGTAATGAGTAGTGTTAAAGAAGAGAGTTTAAAAGCATTGATATTTTCTAACGATTTGTGGTATGGAACCCCTCAAATATTGCTGTAGACTTTGTGTCGGCAAGTGTCACTGCAAAGTAATCAAATTAGACTTTTAGGCGTCATACCCAAGTTAGTGACGTACATCAATCCGCTTGGGGTTGCATCAAGAAACCAGCCAAATTGTCAATCTCGTCCCCGGAGCCCGCTTTTCGTGGTGCTGACCAAACGAAGAGTGGGCTCTGGGGACGAGATTGTGAAATTATTTGATAAAAATGGAATGACATGCGCAGTAAAGTGATTGGTTAAACTGATTACTGCAGTTTTTACAGATATATTATTCATGGTCGACGGGAAAGTTTCGTCGTGAATGAATTCGCTAGTCAAACGTATTTTGCGTTGCGTTCATTTACTTAAAATGCACACGCCGTCAGCAAAAGGCCCAACACTGAATTGGTGATTGAGCGTTCGTTTTGGACGGGCTAGTTTTGCTGACCAAAAAAAAAATACCCAATACGTCCAAATCAAAACTGAAAAAAGTAACTCTCGCACGGAAAACGCGCGGGAAACTGGGCCTAACTTAGTTTGGCGTCGACACACCTTCGTGACGTAGAGAAAGACGACAAAAATGCATCGAAACCGGTCGCGAGACACTTCAATCTCCCAAATCATTCTAAGCAACATATGGCAGTCTGCGGCCTTTCCCTTCACCAAGGAAACACGGAAAGCCGTAAAACTCTAGAACAAAAATTTATTTTTCAAATCGGCACTCTTAATCCTCACGGTATCAACGAACGCTTTTCATTCAACTAATTTATTCCCAAGTTTTCACGTTACCAGGCACCAGCCAATAGCGAAGCTCCATCTTTTTGTATATAAAGACACACGACGCACAATTCCTTGATTCGCTCCGACGAAGGGCTAACGCTCGAAACGTCAGCACTTGAATCTCTTTACGGTGGCCAATTGACATTATCAACCCAGTTGATAAAACCAAATTATAATGAATTTTTGTTATGTCCGCCGCTCTTATTATGTGTAAGCGTAAGATTCTGCCCAGTAAGTTGCGCAATGTAATACTGCTTCCTGCTTGTGAATAACTTTTAGCTAGACTGTATTGTTCTAGATCACCGAAACGTAATTATTATAGCTAGAGAAAACATGGTAGTTCTTTACTCAGTAAAGTTAGCTCTGTCTCAACTTTTATCATTTTTATTGTCTTGTGACCACCGTGAGTCATTATGAAGTGGTTTGAAATCATACTTTACCATTAATTTTTGTATTTGCACGTATGCCTTGATTATGAAAATGGAAAATCTACCTGCAGATTTTGCAGGTAGATGTGCCGGATAATCTCTTGACGAAGATGGTTTTATCATCTTCCTGTCACGATCATAAATAAATAAACGTAAAACAAAGAAATGAGGGACGAAAAACAAGGATATATGTTTGGCGCCATCAAAATGAAGGCTAAATTATACTATAAAGTGGACTGTAAATATCATTGAGAGTTCTAAGGATGTCACTGGGAGGACTGATAAAAAACAACCTAGAACGTGGTGCAAAAATTGTAAAACACTAGAATCACAAAGGGTGAAGACCATTATTATAGCATTAAACTGGCAATGCAAAGTAACAGGTTATTGCAATGAAGGATAAGGGAATAACTTCTTTGACTGGCGAGTATCATTTAAATACTGAGGATAACGATCATAATAAGACGGTCTGTATGGGAAAGTGGGGGGGGGGGGGGGAGAGGGGGAGGGGGAGGTACAAATGTCAGTTGTCAGTTAAAATTTTGGTCATTGATCATTGATTGTCAGTTGCCCGTTAATTGGCTATGAATAACTAACTGCTAAAATCAACATCATTACAGACGAAAACACTGAATGTAAATACCGTTCGGTTCGCTGCCTGGTTCCCTCCAGTCTGGCAGGCTTAATTTAAAGCTCTTTATGCTAGTTTCGACTGTCCATCTGTAACGATAGCAAGATTTTCGCTTTTTTTCCACCCACCTTGGATGAAATTATGTACAGTGTTTGCCAGGCGATTCTTGCATCAAAACGATTCTTCGATGTCTCTTCATTCTTTAGATTTATCGTGGTAATAAGGCTCCGATGCCGTTAGAATGCCCAGTCAGAATAGATACCATATAAATCCACGATTGCTTAAAGGAGCTACGCCATCTTTCCTGCACTTTGAAAAATGTAGTCTAATTTATTCAAAATCATCATTTCCAATCCGTTGCAATCTTCTCCATCCTCACCCATCCTTGTTCCTTTTTGGTTTAACATCACTCGGGAGGTGCTTTTCTTCCTTAGCAAACTAAATTTCCTAAATTTTAAGGGTAATTTAGGTTGTCGAAGAAATAACTCAAAATATCGTGGCGTAGCTCTTTTAATGTTTGTCTTGTTAAATGGCAGTTGTCAGTTAAATGTTAGGCTATTATGTAAGTTGCTAGTTAATCAGACCCTCTAATTATGATGAGTATTATAACCCGTATGCTACTACTGTACCTCAGCAACAACCAGTGGATGCTGGCTAATTGTTTTCATCTCATCTGGTAATAATGATCCCATAGCTGGGAAGACCTGGACCCCAGCAGAGTTCTGATACCAGTTGGGAAGCTTGTTATGGATCAGACCAAGCCACAGTAAATCATCGGAGCAAGATGGCGACGGATTTGTGTCCAGCGTAACTGCAACATGTAGTTCACCTAGGATTCTCGTGTCCAAACTGCCAGTTTCATCTATTGGCAAACTGTTGCCAAAGTCTGCAAACACTTTTCCTCTCGTTTGATCGACGTAAAAAGGTGTGTCCTGGAAATGACTCGATATTGCCTTCATCATCCGGCCGTGAGTAAAGAACGGTGGAGACTTCCGTCCTAGCAAACCAATTGTTCCTGTGTGATATTATTTGGGAACAATTAAGTACATGGGCCTGTAGGATTTATGATCAGTCACATAGTTTGGGAAGGGGCATTGGTAAGGGGCATTGGTAAGGGCAGCGGTGGTGGCAGCAGTAGTAGTGGTGGTGATGGTAGTGGTAGTAATAGTTGTGGTGTTTTGGCGGTAGTGGTAGTGGTTGTGACATTGGTAGGGACAGTGGTAGTAACAGTGGCATCATATTGGTGATCTTATAAAGTAGTGGTAGGAAAGGAAGCGGGGTTAAAGGAATTGGCGGTGAGTGTAAATGAAAGTAAATATAATTGCGACAAGGGTAAAAAAGGACTCGGAACAGAGGCAGTGGCAGTGTTAAACACGTAAATATAAAGCTGGAAGAAGTTATAATTTAATACCTGTAACACGTCCCATGGTAAACGTGCTTAGTTTCTTTGAATCGTCCTGGTACATATCTAAATTAAAACGTATCGATAGTCTTTCGTTGTCAATGTTGTCATTGTCCATTGCGACTTGAAGCTGTTTGATGAAAGGCGACTTCTTTCCATTGTTAATCCATGTAATGTTTGATAACACGGACTGATAAGCTGCACCATAAGTCGTATCTCCCTCTCGCTTAGTTACCATTTTCTTCCATATATACTGGAACGGAACTGGCGTGAAATCAGCAGAAAATAGGTCGCCAATTTGAATTCTCCAGCCCCAAATTTCAGAGAAGAGTTGAGCTTCAGTGTCCAAGTCAACCATCTTTGCAGAAGTCCTAGTTCCACCATCTTCAAACAAACATGGATCGCCAAGAGAATGTGAGTGAATTCGTATGGGAAAACATGATTTCCATCTTCCCAGGCCCCCTCATCATGCATCGTGGATTTAGCAATTTGAGGATCTTGTTTGTCAAAAGTTCACGAAAACCGTTTTGCAAATCATTTTCGACAAAAAATAAGTTTGGATTACCCTGGCCTTGGACAGGGATTTCGCAAAGGGGAAATAAAGCCGTTTTTTTGGGTTTTGCGGCTTTTTTGAGACATACAAATCATGATTTCCCAAACTCTTTACACCCATTAATAGTTTTGATTGCAAAGCAGAAAATTGTTTGCTGTCGGATTGCACGTGTAGAATTGTAAAATCATGTGACAATTAGAGTATCGAAAAGGCATAATTCACAGTGAAGGATGAGAATTTTTCGATTGCGATTTATAGGGATTCTTACGATTAGTAAACTTCTGCAATTCAAAGTGGACAGACCACAATCGCAATGTTGGCTCCTGTAAAAAAATATCTAATTGTCATAACCCTTCATCAGTAGGATGCCTAAATTGCTTGTAATTCCACAATTGGTTTCGGCGCCATTAATTCCTATACCAATTGCAGAACAGTTCAGGTGGAGCCACCCACGATGTGAGCACAGTTACTGACAAGAAAGAGTAATAAGGAAAACAACGAAAAATAAATTAAACCGTTAAATTGCGAACTAAGCATACACGTCAACTAAATAAACCAAACACGCGTACCACATACGAAAATACGCGCGCGCCTTCAAATCCAAACGAAGGACCCGGAAGCAGCGGGTATAAATGAACAACGACGACGTAACAACTACAAGCAAGCAAAGGATACGTTGTTGGTTCTCAATCACAAACCGCTGATCTCAATTCCTGAAGTGTAATGTCCCATTTAACGCAAATGATTTCACCGTGGTGTTTGAAGAACTTATTAAACGATTTGAGAAGGGCAGTAGAGTTGAAGCCTTTGTGATGAAGACGTGAAGAAAGACTACGAAGCCTAAAGTCCAATTTGGATGAGCAAATTCTAGCATATCGCACCAATTGAGGTATGTAAACACCATAGGCCGGATTGGCTGGGATGTTGCTGTCCATATGAGGAAATTTTACAATCCGGAATGAGAAGTCAAGCGACAGCATTATTAAACCTCCTTTATCCAGACAGCATTATTAAACGTCGTTTGTAAACCTCGTTTATCCAGAATTTTTAGAAGAGGATTACTCTGGGAAGCTGAGCTGTTCATTCATCCTTTGTGTAAATTTTGGTATGCCATCCATGTGACCAGGATATTTGACGCTACCATGGTAGCCATATACTGACAGGCAGGTTTCGTCAACTCAATTGACATAATTCATATTTGGCTTGTGCATTAACTCCCGTTATTTTCTGACTTTTTGACATAATCATGAAATCCAAGATGGCGGTTCTAATGACGTCAGATGACTTCATAACCAACAACATTCTTCTTGAGCAAGCTCAGGGCTTTCTTGTCAAAGCAAATTTATTTTGCTGTTTCTAATAGAACTAAAGTCCTACGGGGAGTCTCTTGTACGATGGTGGTTGTAAGAGTTTGCATGTACATCCCAGGGTTATTTTAAACTGCCATATGTGCTTTGCTTTTTTCAATAATTACACTAGTCCTAACTGAATTCAACTGAATTCAAAATAAATGAGAATTTTTATGCGTTCAACGTGGCTGAACACAGTCTTGGAAGACATGAGTACCTGTACTTCATTTTGATCTCATGAGCCTATATTTACACACATCTTATACAGTACCACTGAAGTCTAGTTGCGAAGGTGGGCCGTTTGTATGGCAATAGGAGAGATCAAATGCGAGGTTAAAATCTATTTTTTCCCTTTTGCGGAAAATCCACTGGTTTAATGAACGCATGCGCCTGCCAATACACAAAACTATGAGCCGCATTTTAAGAGCTAGTGAGACTTTCTGTGATATATATTGCTGCCGAATTGCTCACTATGTTTGCTTTAAACGCCACGCCGTTTTGGGTAATACCGCTGACCACCCAGAAAGGCTGTGTTCAGCCACCTTAGTTATAACATTCATAGTAACTGGTCACGCCCGTTCAGTTCTTTAGGTTCATATAAACGCCTCAGTATTCAAAGTATTCACTCGCCACCAGAGAGCAGCCGGTAAAACCTGCGTCGAAGGCTAGTCAGATTGTTAACGGAAATAACCCTTTTTTATCTTCTTTCTCTCGTTTTGCCAACCATTAGCTGATCTGTTACGTCAGCATACAACTCGTTTAACAATATGGGAAACTTTATGTATCGCTCGTCATTTAACCTGTTTTATATGACCCGAATATTATAACTTTGCTTCATATCTTGTGTCGTAATAACTGAAAAGTCAAATTTTTTTCTTTAAAGGGACACCGTCACCATGAATAAAGTTAACTTTGGTAATGTATAAAATTGCCTTCAAATCACAAAAAACCTTGAAATAGTAGTTTACTAAGATAGAAAAACACCAAAGATGCACCAATAATTTGAGGATGGCTTTGAATGAGGAAGATTGAGAGGGATTGCATTTGTCAAATTTGAAACATTTAGGCTAAACGTTTCAAACTGTGTCATCCGTGACTGAGCTCCTTTAATATATGATATACCTTGCTCGCACAAATGTTCTATTGCCTTCCATGCTTAGGATACAAGCCATATCAGTTTAGTAAGTTAAATTTGCTACGTACCCAGTATTGGCGCTCCCATGATCGGTTCAGTGCTCTTATCTCCTTCATCATTACCAAAACAGTGCCCATCAGCATAGCAGACGTGAGTCACAGAGCCACTTACGCTCCATTCTCCACTGCCTTTTGGGTTCCAGTTTCTAGGCCCTTCTTGAAACTGGTCAGCAAGGACAAAATTGTCGGTGTCATAATGGGATGGAACATTATTGACAGTTGAAACATCTGAACGAAACGTGCCATTGAAATGAAGGTGTGGCCACAGCATGTAGTTCATGTAAGGGTCATCAGGAATGTCAATATCTTAAAACACAAACGACAAGACATTAATAGTAATATATAGATTTAGCCAAGCCTAAAAGCGGAGCTCCGTATTTTTGCTGGTTCTTAATAATTTCTCAAAAACAAATACGAATAATTGAAAACGTCAACTCCATTGCAGAATTTCCGCTGAGAATGACCATAAAAAATGGTCAGCGGTTAACTTCAAAAAACACGTCACCACGATGATTTCTAAATCTGAGCCCGCGATCTGGTCATGCGATACTTATCAGAGGATACCTCAATTTGACAGCTGTCAATTGGATGTCCAATACCAAAGATGTAAGCTGATAAGGCTGACAAGGCATGGTAGCCCAATGGCCGCCATTTTGTGCGACTTCGTCGTCGTCGTAGGGCACACGCGCCCGCGATCCATGCCACTGGTCATGGCGACCATGAAACTTGAATGCATGGTTCTCCAACCCAATCTTCTGCTAACAATGTACTGTAGACAGTCTACATATTTGCGCGTATCCACACATTAATTTAGTAAGCACACGGGTAACACGATAAATTTTTAAAATTATCTCTGTATGCTGACCGCTGAGAATGCCGCTCTCTTGAACAAGAAATCTAAGTTGGCAACGAAATGCCGCCGGCAACCAATCAGAAGAAGCACCGCTCCAACCGTTCCGGATTTTTAACATTTGCAGACAACTGTCATTCTGATGATGGCCTAGAGCGTCAAACTCGAGTAACTGATACTTTCCTTCTTATATTATATAACTGCAGGCAGGGCTGTTTCGGTTTTCAGGGCCTCATCAATGCAGTGCTAATGCTAGGATGGAGGTTAAGCTATATAGCCACCCCAAATGATCCCACGCATGTGGTATCATCTAAGCCATGCCAGAGAGCTCAAACTAGTAAACTGCTAAGCATGTAGAAGCAAAGCTGTGAGTATGTTTCCATGTAATTTATTATACTTCTCACATTACCTTGACCCTCGGCTGCTCGGAGAGAGATTTTTGACCAAAGCAAAGAAAGTGTATACATTCATTTATTTACGACCTAACCGATCGATATACAGTGAAGTGAAGTGTACAGAACGATGGAAGAACTCAAACCACGTGGTAGTCGCAATCCTGGGATAAGCTTTTTGCCATGCTTGTTCAATTGGAGGCTCACTTCACTTTTGGCAGTTTTGACCATATTTGGAAAGTTACGTGACCAAAACATAAAAACGCTAAAAACTCTCACAGCTTACATCTTTCTCGAATGAAACCAAAGCCAATGGATAGAGTGCATTCAGATACAAAATCTGTACCATGGATTTGTTGAAATTCGCAATACTGTAAAAGCTATGACGTAACAAAAAATATGACGTCATAACTTTATAACTAATGGGAATCTCCACAAATCCATACTACAGATTTTGCATCTGAATGCAATTTATCCATTGGCCTTGGTTTCATCCCAGAAAGACGTAAGCTGTGCGAGTTTTAGGCATTTATGTTTTGTGGTCACGTGACTTTCCAAATATGGTCAAAACTGCCAAAAGTGAAAGCAGCTTCCAGTAGAACAAGCATGGCAAAAACCTAATCCCAGGATTGAAAGGGAACCCAAGATATGATGGTTAGAATTCATCTATAGCAACCGTTTTGTAGTTAGGGTTCTCCCCCTTTAATGGTGTGCGCACCACGATCGCGTTGCATTATGGAGAGATAATTTTCAAGATGGCGGGCTAAACGTGCGAGTTTGGTGAGTTTTTCACTGTATTTTAATCATCCGATACATGATTTGTTTGCCTTTTTCTACAACACCTGCTCCTTAGGTGCATTAAGAAACCATTTAAGCGTTTTTTTTTTCTGTAGGATTAGATTTCTGATGTCATTTTATGTACGAAGGACACTATCACGTGTTCTCGTGTTGCAATTCGTGCCTAAAACTTTTGTTTTCTGTCCGTTTCAACCTCCACCAGTGCCTAAAATGTCCCTTTTATTTTTAATCTTCAGCTGGAAACAAACACAGAGTTGAAAAAAATCAAAATGTACCATCGCCTCCAGATTACACGCACGTAGAGTATGTTTTATTGTTGCTTTGAGGTGGCTCGATTGGATACCTTTCAATGTTGAGCAGCTAGTGCGCTGCCATAGAGTATCCCACAGATAATCGATAACTCCAAGTGCACTAGAGAAAAATCAAAGTTTCGGATGAAGAACGTTTCATCGAAATTGGAGTTACCATAGCAACGTAGTGACGTCATGTCCCACTTTAACCGAGACCGAATAACTTGAAATTTACAATTGCACTGAGATTCGAAAAAATGGATAGGCATAATTAGAACCACATGCGACTATTCGGAAAATAAGCGCAATGAATGTTTCAATGAAGTTGAAACTCGGGGATGATATTCAATATTGGTTAATCTACCGGAAGAATCTTTTTTTAATTATCTATCGCTTTTTACAAAGTGACCATTTTGATAAATGTTGGGTCAATTTTGATGAAAACGCAAAATAACACTTTCCTCCAATTCATATTTAAGCCAGTGTTTTCAGAAATCGCATAGAACTAAGATTTTTACCAAATGTAATCGGATAAACTTTTAAATAACATTCCGGAACTAATACATTTTTATGTGTTTTAACACCTTAAAGTGTTACTGTGATGAATTTTTTACAACTTACTTTTTGAAGGGAATCATGCAGTGCTTCATGTGAGATTAAAAATGCCGTTTTCTTTTTTCAAATATCTTTAGTAGTTCCCGAGATATTCAAGTTGAAAACATTGGTAAGATATGCAAATCAGGAGACATGCAACCCAATTTATATCAAGTAAATAAAGAAAGCTATTTCGGTCAGTTTTCTGCAGACAATTGGAACTTGGCACACAAATAGTTCTTCAGGAGACACACCTATTGTTATAACTAAATCCTGTTTTCATGGCGACACACACTTTCCAGTCCCCTTGAATCTGGTTTCAGTATTTCAGAGATTTTTAGCCCAGAAAATTTAGACCAGGCCAAAGAACCTACCTAACACATAAATATGCTTGTGAAAATGGAGAGAATAGCCTAGAACATTAGGGAAATCTGAGACCCAGCATGTTGCCATGGTGACATAATCTCATATTGCATAACTGACGAAGTAGAGTCATGATGCAAAGAATCAAACATTTCTGATGCAAACTGGGTGAGAAATATTTTCGAGTGTATGACGTCATCAACTAACTAATTTGCATATTTTAAAAAAGGAATATCTCTGTAATGAGAAAATATATTTCAACAAGGAGCTTTTTCAAAAAAGAAATAGTGTTTCGTTTCCGGAATGACCTCTTCGGTTAGCAATCTGTGGGTTTGGTGGTACAATCTGTGGACAATATTGTGTTTAACCTGCCTAGCTGGCGGGATTTCGAGCACGAATGATTCGTTTCGTCGGCGGAGTCGCAAGGAATCGTCTCACCATTCTTCTCGGGTTTTGTCGTTCTCTTCTCGGGCTTTGTCGTTCTCTTCTCGGTACATGTTACACAGGCTACATCGTAGCCAAGTACGAACTTTACTCTGACTGGATAGTGTAACTGTGAGGTAAATAGTGAATCCTCAAAGATCAAAATTTTACAGGAAAATTTGCCACAATATTTACATTACCACTTAACACGCAAATGAATATCTTTCATTTTTCTTCAATAGATCGTTATAATCTATTGTAGAATCAATTCTGTCGCAAGAACTTTCAATTTAATTTCTGACAGATCCCAATTCCCTTTTGACTTTGTAACGACAATTTTAACAATATCTGAACAACAGGTGTTCACCAGTTTGTTTGTTTCTAAAGAACATGCTTAAAATTGCCAATTACGAACTTTACCCTGATTGGATAGTGTAACCGCTATTTAAATAGTTCACCCCTGAAGCCAAAGTAATACCGTTCCGTTTCCGAGGAAACGAAACAATAAAGTAAGTTGCATTTTTCTTCTCATACAGACTTCTTTCTAATGCTTTAAAATGACTTAGATTGGAGACATGCAAATTTCATCATAATAGCACTTTAAAACATCGCATTAATTTTCTAGTAATCACTTTTATAAAAATTCTTCAAACTTTGCAGACATCAAGAAAAGTACGTCAGTTCAAAAATCAAGGAAGAGTTTTCCAAAATTATCCAAAATTATTCGGTCTCGAGTGAAGTAGGTCATGACGTCACTTCGTTGCTATGGTAAGTCCGATCTCGGTAAAACGTCCTCATTAAGAAGAGATGCCCACTAAAATCGATCAAAATGACCTTCACTGAATAAGGCGCGACTCCGACCTCAATTTTAAGCATACTGTATTTGTCAAGTCAAGTGGAAAATTGATTTAGAACGAAGTAGACCAAGCCAATGAAATATATTTTCACTACGTTGCTATGGTAAGTCCGATCTCGATAAAACGTCCTCATTGAAAACTTTTATTTGGCGGCGTCCCGGACGAGCGATCACACATTTGTACGTGAAAAATACCGGCGAATTGCGGCCCTTGAAGAAATTTCCGTTTTGTTTTGCAAAGGCCTTTACAAAATAAGGTGCGACATTGACCTTCTGCATTTGTCAAGCCAAGTTGAAAATTAATTTGTAAGATGTAGACAAAGCCAATGCAACGCGAACCATATGCATTCCGTTATCGTTTTGTTGAGCAATGTTTAAATATAAACATGGTTATGATCTGATTTGACAACTGAGCTGAAATGGCAGTGGATGTAGTAGATGAGTAGTAGACGTCAGATTCTCAGTAAATTTAACTTGTGACACCAAGCATTCGCTGAGAGAATTTCATTCTTCTTTTGTCTCTTTGTTTATGATATAGATAGTGCATAAATACCTAGGATAGTGTGAATAAAGGATTGATTGATTGATTGATTGATTGAGAATGAGAACTTTCCATATTCTTTTTGTTCAGTATATCTTCATTTTTTTGTTTTTAGTTTCGGTTGAAATATGCTCTATTTTTCTTAAATTTACAATATACCCAATTGCAAGTATACGAAAGAAGTATGCGGGACATTGCTACGACGATATCGCGTCACTTTTGAATGAATATAAAACTCGTTTGGCGCAAATTTTAACCAGTTGCTTGTAAGTCATAAGTTCTTCACATTACCTTTTACTGGAGCGCCCCCTTCTTTAATAATCGAAGCCTCGGCTGCTCGGAGAGATATTTTCGCCTCGCCTTCCTTGTTCAGGAGAGTTACATATATTAATGTAACGAACAACGCAAAGGAAGTGTATACGTTCATTTCGAGCTAGCCGATTGATATACAGTGTAGTGTACAGAACTATGAAAGTGGTAGTCGCTCGCCAATGTTTATGTCAGGTGGTGTACGCACTACGATCGCGCGGCATTATGGATGGATAATGTTCAAGATGGCGGGCTGTTCGTGCGAGTTTGGCGAGTTTTCCACTGTATTTCATTCGTCCGATTTTTTGCCTTCTTTCTACAAAACCTGCTCCATAGGTGCATTAAAAAATGCTCCCGCTGTTCTCCGAGATCACGATATTCTCCTTGTACGGTGCAGTAAGATACAGTTGAATAGTCGGGAAGATAAGAGACCCTGGGAGCGAGGTTGTTAGTTACCATGTCTTTGAGGGATATTGAGGCTGAAGGTGACCTTGTTCTTGCTTTTGGTTTGTAAACATGTTTCCCAGTTTCTGGGCTTTATTTTGCTCACCCCAAACCTCGCATTCATACAGAGGCCTGGTTACATTCCACAGCAAAAGAGTATTTTCACACACGTGACAAGTGGCCATATTGGATTGCTGAAACAAAAGATGATATTTTCATAACAACTGAGTTCAATTCCCGCAGGAGTGCTTTGGGACCACTATGGCCGCAGCTCCTTTGTTTTGAGACACCAATATGGCCGCCGTGACGTCATGTGAAAACAGTCTATTAACGACGCGCCTGGGTGATTTTTCATTGATTTTAGCGAAAACAGTCCTGGCGGTAAACACGAAATCTGGCTGATTATGCATACAAGGCTTTGAAAGACGTGAACAACGTGATCTTCTTTGATTGCTTCCCCGGTCTGTCGCACTTGCTGCACATGCAACTGGTGTCGGTCGCCAATGTCTCAAGCTTACCCTCAAATTATTCGTTATCAAAATGTCTGATAGACATTGTTTATTGTATCTTGCGTTTTCAAACGATGAATATCTTGGCGATGCAAAACAAATACCCTGAAATACAAAGTATGCAGAAACATTACATTCTTAATGAGCCCTGATTAGTGGAGTACAAATATAAGTGATTTTACTTATGAGCCTTAACCCGGCCTCCTCCGGCCTCAATAACTAATGCGATGTAATAGTGTGTAGAGTCCAACTATCTAACGCACGGAATGTGTACGCGCGATATCCTGGTACTCCAAAAAACTGCCACAACAGGCTCTGGCCACGCGCGAAGGTCGACGAAAAATACGGTGTAAAGTCAGAACTTCATGAAACGAAAACGCTACAAATCTCTCTGCTTTTACTCGTCACTGGACCTGAGATGGGCTTTCGAATACTAAAACAGTCACTTGCTAGAAATTTAGCAAAACGAACCAAGGATGAACCCCAATGCTGGTTCATATTCAGTTCAAGTGGAATAAAAAAAGTAAGCATTTTATATTAACAGCACGAACGCGAACTTGCGTTTCATTTCACTACCTTTTCATCTAATTCCCAAATACATTTCTCACCGGAAAATAGGGAAAAATCACTTGCTCACAGCAAGCGCAAACCAACTTATTTCTGCGACTTATTTCTGCAACTAATTATTTGGGCTTAACGGAAAACCGCAAAAGTTTGCCGAAGAAACAAACATCATGTTAATTATCTCTCTTGACCGGCTTTAGTGTTCGGAATATCTGTAAGCTTGTATCCTGCATCTGTCACAGTGTCCTTTGTAAAGAGTGCTACTGTAATAATCAGTAGCACACTGCAAGTGTACACATGTATTATGCGATACACAAGAAACCACAGGAATAAATGTCCAAGTATAAACACAGGCGGACAATCCGGACTGTTCGAGGGAGCGAGGCGTTAGGCTTCATTCAGACAACTCAAGTGATCATGAGAATTGCTCCACAAAATACCGAATTTTGTACCGTTGTACCCAAAACCATAATACAATTAACCCTTGCCAGCCACCCCAGGGCTGACGTAGGCCGTTAGCTAGACCAGGAGCTAGATCGCTGCTGATATCATGACGAAATTTGTAGCCAGTGCGTCGCAGACGAAATTAAGTCTCCGAAATCCTTGTTCTGGGCCCTCGACTTTGCAACAGAATTTGACTACGCACAATAATTGGAAGCACTGATCTACTCGGAATCGATAATAATAATGATATTAATAATAATAATAATAATAATAATAATAATAATAATATTTTTTTTTAATAATTAAATAATTTTATTAAAATCTCATCAGAAAATCTATTTACAAATCATCAAATTTTTAAAAACATTCAAATAATCACACTTTATTGAAATTATTTACAACTTTATTTACAGCAAATAACAAGAAATTTTTAAAATAAACGACAAATACATTGAACTAAAAAGCAACAATTTACGTACTTCAAAAACTGGCATCACTATCCTTGGCGCTTATTTTTCGTGTCCCGTTCACTGTTGTTTTAAAGCTTCCAATCATATTCATTACTTGGCCTCAGAATTCCAGATAATTTTTTTTTTAATTTTTTGCTGATCTGCTTATTTTTCAACCCGGAAACTATGCTATATTTGAATACTGCCCTGAAAGGAAAATATTCTCATCTTGTAAATGTAATATAAAGTGTAATTTGATAACTTTCGTTAAATGCAGGAATGGCAGAGGTGGAATCGATCCCGGGTAACCCAGAACACGAGCTATTCCTACTAACCACTACACTACCGAGGCCCGGCTGCCGAACATCGAAAATTTTAAGATTTTATCGTGTTACCCTTACCATTCTTGTGAGCTAACCGCATAACCGCAGTGCTTAGTAGGCTAACCGGAATGCAAAAGTAGGCTAACCGGATTGCTTAATAGGCTAACCGCAGTGCTCAGTAGGCTAACCGGATTGCTTAGTAGGCTAACCGCAGTGTTATAATAGGCTAACCAGGGTGATTTTGTAGTCTAATTTAGCTAACCAAACTCGTTCCCAGTGCATTCTGAGCCCGGAGCCATTCCTGCAATTAAGCGCTACTTTGTTTTCGTTGTAGCTTATTCATTAAATAACAAATGACTTAATTTGTTTAATTAATTAGGATAGCACGTAATAGTCTTTCGACTAACAAACCTGTGGCCCTCAGATTCTCGATTGAATTGGAATTTAGAAGTGTTGTTTTTTGTTGAGAACCCGGAGCAAGGGCGAAAATCTCAAAGTTCTTATCTTATCTTATATTATCTTATCTTATCTTATCTTAACCAACAATAAACTCAACCCACATATGTTGCCGGATCCTGATTCTCCAGTCGGGCCGAATTTGAGCACTCTGATATCGGTTAACCCTTACACCTCTTTACTTAATTATTGTTGTACTATTATTATTACTTTAGAGAACTGTTATTGTACATCAAGAAAAGTAATTACTTAATATCGTGGCATAGCTCCTTTAAATGCCCAAGCTCACTCCTTTTAATCAGTTTAAGTTTCTTAATCTTTACAGGAAGCACTTTTAGACCTGCATGAAAACAGGACTAAAGCCGGAAGGCGACATGTAAAACTGGTTTTTGAGATTTCAAAGCAATACCACTCACCAAACCATTGCTACCTACTTTCTAAATTGAAATATGTGGAGTCAGCCCTTGCTCGCAGAGAAGGAAACTATGAAAAAGCCAAGGACCTACTCGATGATTCTGTTCAGGTAAGAGGAAAACTGAAATGAAGTTTTCTCGTCACTAGTTCATGTGTCTGTGCCAACCAAACAAGTAACCAACTGACGGACACAAAGAACCTGGCCCTAGCTCTTGCTGCATAAACTGAACTACACCTACTGGCACCTAGCTGAAAAAACCCCAACCAACTATCACCTAGCCAGACCCCAACCAACTATCACCTACCCAAAGCCCCAACCAACTATCACCTACCCAAAGCCCCAACCAACTATCACCTACCCAAAGCCCCAACCAACTATCACCTACCCAAAACCCCAACCAACTATCACCTACCCAAAACCCCAACCAACTATCACCTACCCAAAACCCCAACCAACTATCACCTACCCAAAACCCCAACCAACTATCACCTACCCAAAACCCAAACCAACTATCACCAACCCAAAACCCCAACCAACTATCACCTACCCAAAACCCCAACCAACTATCACCTACCCAAAACCCCAACCAACTATCACCTACCCAAAGCCCCAACCAACTATCACCTAGCCAAAGCCCCAACAAACCATCACCTACCCAAAACCCCAACCAACTATCACCTAGCAAAAACCCCAACCAACTATCACCTACCCAAAGCCCCAACCAACTATCACCTACCCAAAGCCCCAACCAACTATCACCTACCCAAAACCCCAACCAACTATCACCTACCCAAAGCCCCACCCAACTATCACCTACCCAAAACCCCAACCAACTATCACCTAGCCAAAACCCCAACCACCTATCACCTACCCAAAGCCCCAACCAACTATCACCTACCCAAAGCCCCAACCAACTATCACCTACCCAAAGCCCCAACCAACTATCACCTAGCCAAAACCACAACCAACTATCACCTAGACAAAACCCCTACCACCTATCACCTACCCAAAGCCCCAACCACCTATCACCTACCCAAAGCCCCAACCAACTATCACCTACCCAAAGCCCCAACCAACTATCACCTAGCCAAAACCCCAACCAACTATCACCTAGCCAAAACCCCAACCAACTATCACCTACCCAAAGCCCCAACCAACTATCACCTACCCAAAGCCCCAACCAACTATCACCTACCCAAAGCCCCAACCAACTATCACCTACCCAAAGCCCCAACCAACTATCACCTACCCAAAATCCACCCAACTATCACCTACCAAAAACCCCAACCAACTATCACCTACCCAAGACCCCAACCAACTATCACCTACCCAAAACCCACCCAACTGTCACCTACCCAAAACCACAACCACCTATTACCTACCCAAAACCCCAACCATCACCTAGCCCAAACCCACCCAACTATCACCTACCAAAAACCCCAATCAACTATCACCTAGCCAAAACCCCACCCAACTATCACCTACCCAAAACCCCAACCAACTATCACCTACCCAAAACCCCAACCAACTATCACCTACCCAAAATCCCAACCATCTATCACCTAGCCAAAACCCCAACCAACTATCACCTACCCAAAGCCCCAACCAACTATCACCTAGCCAAAGCCCCAACCAACTATCACCTAGCCAAAGCCCCAACCAACTATCACCTACCCAAAACCCCAACCAACTATCACCTACCCAAAGCCCCACCCAACTATCACCTACCCAAAGCCCCAACCAACTATCACCTACCCAAAGCCCCAACCAACTATCACGTAGCCAAAAGCCTAACCAACTATCACCTAGCCAAAACCCCAACCAACTATCACCTACCCAAAGCCCCAACCAACTATCACCTACCCAAAACCCACCCAACTATCACCTACCCAAAACCCCAACCAACTATCACCTACCCAAAACCCCAATCAACTATCACCTAGCCAAAACCCACCCAACTGTCACCTACCCAAAACCCCAACCAACTATCACCTACCCAAAACCCCAACCAACTATCACCTACCCAAAACCCCAACCAACTATCACCTACCCAAAACCCACCCAACTATCACCTACCCAAAACCCCAACCAACTATTACCTACCCAAAACCCCAACCAACTATCACCTAGCCCAAACCCACCCAACTGTCACCTACCCAAAACCCCAATCAACTATCACCTAGCCAAAACCCCACCCAACTATCACCTACCCAAAACCCCAACCAACTATCACCTACCCAAAACCCCAACCAACTATCACCTACCCAAAACCCCAACCAACTATCACCTACCCAAAACCCCAACCAACTATCACCTACCCAAAACCCCAATCAACTATCACCTAGCCAAAACCCACCCAACTGTCACCTACCCAAAACCCCAACCAACTATCACCTACCCAAAACCCCAACCAACTATCACCTACCCAAAACCCCAACCAACTATCACCTACCCAAAACCCCAACCAACTATCACCTACCCAAAACCCACCCAACTATCACCTACCCAAAACCCCAACCAACTATTACCTACCCAAAACCCCAACCAACTATCACCTAGCCCAAACCCACCCAACTGTCACCTACCCAAAACCCCAATCAACTATCACCTAGCCAAAACCCCACCCAACTATCATCTACCCAAAACCCCAACCAACTATCACCTACCCAAAACCCCAACCAACTATCACCTACCCAAAACCCCAACCAACTATCACCTACCCAAAACCCCAACCAACTATCACCTACCCAAAGCCCCAACCAACTATCACCTACCCAAAGCCCCAACCAACTATCACCTACCCAAAGCCCCAACCAACTATCACCTACCCAAAGCCCCAACCAACTATCACCTACCCAAAGCCCCAACCAACTATCACCTAGCCAAACCCCAACCAACTATCACCTAGCCAAAACCCCAACCAACTATCACCTACCCAAAGCCCCAACCAACTATCACCTACCCAAAGCCCCAACTAACTATCACCTACCCAAAACCCCAACCAACTATCACCTACCCAAAGCCCCAACCAACTATCACCTACCCAAAACCCCAACCAACGATCACCTAGCCAAAACCCCAACCAACTATCACCTACCCAAAGCCCCAACCAACTATCACCTACCCAAAGCCCCAACCAACTATCACCTAGCCAAAACCCCAACCAACTATCACCTACCCAAAACCCCAACCAACTATCACCTACCCAAAGCCCCACCCAACTATCACCTACCCAAAACCCCAACCAACTATCACCTACCCAAAACCCCAACCAACTATCACCTACCCAAAGCCCCAACCAACTATCACCTACCCAAAACCCCAACCAACTATCACCTAGCCAAAACCCACCCAACTATCACCTACCCAAAGCCCCACCCAACTATCACCTACTCAAAACCCCAACCAACTATCACCTACCCAAAACCCCAACCAACTATCACCTACCCAAAACCCCAACCAACTATCACCTACCCAAAACCCCAACCACCTATCACCTAGCCAAAACCCCAAACAACTATCACCTAGCCGAAACCCACCCAACTATCGCTTTTGCAAAGCTTCGGGCATTCTCAAGATGAGCTAGCCGGGTGATTAAAAACTAACTGCTTCATGTGGATGAACTAACTACTTTATAAAATAGAAAACTGTACGAAAACTTTACACTCCATCTCCTGAGACTTATTTAAATAAAATACACTTTAATTTTTAAAAGGTTATTATTTATTTTTATTAGAATTATCGGTAGTTAGTCTAAAGACTATATAGCTTAATCTGTTGAAACTGACTTTACAGTATTGCGATTACTGTTAGTCGCATTTAAACTTGAGTGTGTAATTTCCGTTTTCAGCTCCTGGTACCCTGTGCTGCTGGCGAGGAAACAGCAGAGAACAGATATTTCTATGCGTCATATTTTGCAGAGAAATCTGCGAAAGTTGGGTTAAGCGATAAAGAGGAAGCCTTGGCAGAAAACCTCTTTCAAGATGTTGAAAGGCACTTGAGCGCCGAAAGACGCCCCGTTACCGTACGGTGTCAAATCAGAGCCAAGAACAGACAGGTTGCATTCTATGTCAAATCGTCCAGACATGCTAGGCAACTTGACTTCCAAAGAGTGGTGTCCGAAGAGCAAATGACCAAGGCGCGTCAGTTGATTGAGGAAATAGAAGAGAACCTATTGGTCCATTACCCAAAGAAGCCGCTGTTGTCTTTTGACATCGTGAAGACTGACTACTACATCCGTAGGGGAAACTATGACCGAGGTAAACCCATTTATGTGTCATGAATGAAATCATGGGCGCCCAACGGCACATGCAAGCTCAAAAAAATATCCTTCAATTCTTCTTTTTTCTGTTTCAATTCCAATTTTACATTCTTAACCTAACACAATATTTTTTCGTAACTACTACTCAGATTAAGCCAGTTCAGATTTAGTCAGTTTTGAAACTATTTCAGGCTCCCTCGGTGTGTCCAAATGATTTTAACTTTGCTTAGCAAAACACGATTTCCTTTTTTTATGTAACAGGAATAGAGCCATCCACAGAGGCCCTCGAAATAGCCAGAGAAAAGCGCTGGCAAGAATACGAAGACGTCGCTTTACAGAGACTACAGCTGTGTATGCTACAAGTGGCGGCTGATGACAACAGTTAGAAATCAACAAAGATTACCCCGGAAAAACGTAACATATAACATAAACAAGCATATAAGCGTTAACTAGACTTGCTCATATATTTATATATATATTTATAATATGGATAGGATTGGATAGTATTCTATGCGCGCTTTGAGTGGTCAAAAACCCATGTTTTATCAGTGTATAAAACACAGAAAAAGCGTGCTTTATTGTTTTTCGTCAGCTTCACTCGAGTGAAAATTCCCAAGAGATGGCGGAGAACATTTTCTATGAAGGAAATTCTCGACAAAATTCTGAGTCAGGCTGCAGAAATTGTCGAGGAAGCTTCCAAGTTCGAGAGGAAAGTGGAAGAAGCGAAATTTAATTGCTTCAGTTTATCTGTCGCGATTGTTTTGTTGTTTTTACTCGCGGCGTATAAAATCTCTTTGATAAAGCAAAGAAAGAAGCCTAAGCCATTTACCTACTAGAAGATGGGTATCCATGCTGTATAGGAGCCGTTAGGCGAGGGCATTCAGCTTCTTTTCTAGACATCAAAACGGCATTATTTTTTTATAGGACGTTGGGAAACCCATCTTCTTCCTTGTTTAAAATATAGCATTAAAAACATTCCTAAAACTCACCGAATTTACGCGCGCCGGCGGCCTCGTTGTTCGTATTTCTGGCACTCGCCGCTCTCCCCAGTCACCTGAACTTATTTCACTAATATTTGTTTTAGCAGCCATAATAAAGGAAATAAAAACACAACTTTAAATGATCGTCGCCGCCATTTTTGTTTTAATTCGCAACGCAACATAAACTGCATCCGGGATACTGGCCTTCTATAGTTTTTGCCCATGTTCTTTAAAAAAAAGCCAAATAAAACAAATATTGCACCAACATAACTGGCTGTCAGTGAGCCAGACACTACAACTGACTTATAGATACAGTTGTGGCCTACAAGTGTGCCGATAACTAACATCCGTCTACTTATGTAATGAGCTACACAAACGTATACCACCATTCGTGATTGATCCACGTGGCATAGCAACAAGTTTCAGATTCCTTTTTACAGGTCCGCGACAGGTCAGCGAACTTTTACCTACAGAGCAGTTTCATGTAAAAAGTATTACACAATCTCTCAGAACAAAATAACTGATTACTGCCTTTCACTCACACAAAAGATTACGCGTACGAGCAAGTACTGTGGACAAGATGTTTCAATCCACCGCAAGTACAAAGATTACCTTTGCGCGCGAAATCCCTAAAAACAATTATAGAAACGCAAGAAAAGCCGCTTAACTTTCAAACTCGGCAAGAACAATGTTGTTACTACAGGAACGAATTTCGTTAAACTGTACAGCCGCCATCTTTTTCCTACGATGGATTGGCGCTTTACGTGTATGCTCCGAAAAGTAAAAAGAGAAGTGAAAAAAGAGAAACAAACAAATTAATAACGATTGCGTAAGAAAAGGATCTTATTACAATGGCTCTTTACCTCCGTGGTGAAATGTCATCTGTTTTGAGAACGAAAGGCATTATTGAGTCAATTTTTATTTATGTGGCCTAGCCGGCGCAAATTGTAATTTTAAAAAAATAATAAAATTTTGATGGATACTGACTGTTAACCTTATTTTAGGCCTAGGACGAGCCACACAGAGGGCCGTGGACATGGGACTTCAAAGTCTGTAACTTACGCTCAAAATTTCCGCAAAAACAAAGTGCTTAAGCGATATTTGAACCCGAATTTACAGAGTAGCTTAACAGCTAATATCTTTGAGAAAACGAAACGTTTTAAGCAAAGAAACAAGCAAATAGACGCTTTTCATAAATGGCTGCCAATTATAAATTCTTTTGTAAATATTAAAATTAGCCTGAATAACCTCGTTTTTGAGTTGATAATTCAAAAGAAGTTTTACTCACAAACGAGTTTAGTGAGGCTAATTTGAATGCATACAAAAGAATTTTAAATTGGCAGCCATTTATGAAAAGGGTCTATAAAACCATATTCTCGTTTATGCGTATTATATAAACATTAAAAGGAGACTGCTTTCAAAGGGCGTTTATCCAGGGGCATCCAATTTAGAAGAGCTAGTTTAAATGGAACCCTGAACATACATTTAGGGAGTTCCACTATCTTATTGACCATTTTCGCATTGCCCATAATACACCCTGTTTACCGCCCCCCCCCCCCCCCCCCAAAAAAAAAAAAAAAAAAAAATCGCTTTCGTGATCGTGTAGTAGGTTGACAGGCTGCCGTATATAACTCTTGCGGTTCCTGACATTTGTCTCAGATTAAACTCGTTTTCGAGCTATTTCGCTTTGTGTGTTTTTGAATGCTTGTTATATTCTGTACGTATAATTAGTGGGAACTTCAACTCAAACAGTCCCGTCCGACTCAGTAATTTAGCAAATATTTAGCTGAGGTCACAGGTCTTCACCATTTCTTTAACCCTGTAATTTTTTTCTGACACTTGGCAGATCATGAGCTGTAATTTGCCATATGTTTTGCTACTCACTGTCTTTGCTAGTACTGTTTTTCTGTTTTATTTATATTGCTTAAGCTCTCTAAATTGATTCTATTTGATTGAGCGAAATTCTTGAATTAAAGCTATAATTTGTGCCAAATTTAATCCTGAACGGCAGGATACTGGAACACGATTAGCGACGCCGTTTCGCAGACGTCACTTTTCCGCTTTAGGAAATAGGAGACGGCTGCACGCAGGCTATTGACCGTAAGCCGTTCTCAGTCAGGCACTGAAATAACTTAACTGGCAAGAAAATTGACATATTCCTGGTTTGCAAGTGACGTCATCGACGCCATGTTGGATGGCATGAACAAATGATTGAATCTCTTGGTATTGGTTGCAAACCATTGTTATAACATACCTTCGGCATCAGTATATCTCAATTTAATTAACATAATAGAGGGTCTATTATGGGGGTTCGTACTTCCCGCAAACCGTCGTATTTTGTTCTTACAAGACCGCAAACCGTGCTCTCTGACCCCGCCTCTCGTCGCCTGGCCAAATGCCAAATTACCTCCCCACCGGGTCGGGGAGAAAACGGGAAATCAGTTATAACCTCTCGGTGACCTACTTAGGAAGAAGCTCGAGAAAGCAGGCTTAAAAGGACATTAAAGTCACCGCTAATTCTCCCGACTGCATGTCTTCTAATTCTATTAACTCTGCTTGAATGACCGCCACCAAACACGCCAAAACCGAAAACCGCGAGATAAAGTTTTTATTTCCCGCGACCGCACGATAATTTCTTGACCGTAACCCGCCAGAAAAATACGATTGTACCCGAAAACCGACAATCAAAATTGGCTTAAACCGCCAGACCGCCAGAGTATAATAGACCCTCATAATAGTTCTTATAGTTTTTTTTTTTCAGCTGTCATTCAAAATTTAATCACGCCTTCTGGTATTGAAAATCGCTTTCTTAAACACCAGACCAAAAAATCCCGTTTAGCATCCATGACTTCAAGTTGGCATAACCTCAATATTTGACTTCGTCACGACATATCAGGTGGATAATCTGATCATTTTTGTCGCCCTTCAAGGTGTGACGTGAAATTAATGTTGGCAACCTCGTTCCCAGGGTCTCTCTTCCCGCCCCCTGGAGCGAGAGAGAAAGACCCTGGCACAGGCTGGTCACGTGTCTCTTGGACAATTGAGAACTCTAGGGAGGGGACCTCTAATGTCAGGAAATTTTGTGCGTTATTTCAAAGCGAGGGTATCGCACGCGATACAATCGCGCGAGTGCCATCGTTGCATCTTTGAAGTCCTCGAATAGTATTTTATATTCAAACATCAATCTAAAGGTTTAGCAAGTGATTGTCTTGAGCCAACTTATGTGGCTGGGATGTTATGTACAACCAACGGCATACTTCAAGTCGATCGTATTTTATCTTCTTCCTTTCATGTTTAATACTCGACAAAATCGACTGTGATCGTATCCAAACAGTGCCATATATGTGAATCCCGTCATTTTTCGATGCTCTAATCGTAGATCAGATCAGAAGGCCCAATGAATGAAATTTCAGCGCAACTATATTTATAAACGTGGAGAAAAAAAGCGAATTTGAAGGATTTGAAACCCAATTTCCGGCAGAGGCGGCAAAATTCAGACAACGAAGACTCTTTCTATTTCTGTCATCGCTCGCCGCGCTCTTCTGAGAAGGTGAGATCTTTTCGACCTTTCCCTCCTTTCAAAGCAACTTTGACTTCGGTGATCATGGCCCCGATTGCTTTGAAATTATTTAAATCGTCTTTCACGAGGTAGAAATGGTAGATGTGGCCATTGCGAGGTCAAGACCTTCCGCACAACCTTGATCGCGGTTTTCGCAATTCCTGATAAGCCTTCCTCCTTCCTGAAGAAATTTTTAAAATGTCCATCGAGGAAACATACGACCTAATCACGGATATTTTTCGGCGTTTACAACAGATTACCAACAGTAACAACTTTGCCGTACTGTGTTTCTTTTGGTGGCAACACTTTCCGCGCACCCGTAGTCTCAGTATATACAAAATTCATACTGAGCCGCCCCTCCCTCTAACGATTTTTTTGTCATCTCCCAGTTTCTGGAGTCACGTGACCAGCCTGTGCCAAGGGTCTTTCTCTCTCATTCCAGTGGGCGGGAAGAGAGAGACCCTGGGAACGAGGTTGTAATGTTGGTTGCAGCTGCTCTGTATACACGTTGTAAACAACGATTACAGACAGTTCCTTAAACCAATAGGATCTTCTCTTAGTGTAACAATTTCCATTTTATTGCCTGATTCAAAGGAAAGCGATGGCGGACTGTGGAAACGAAGCTGCAATACCTCTCAAACAACTTGAAGTGGACGGCGACCCAAAGGTGCAGACCTCTGGAAAAGCGGCCTTTGGTGGATTATTCTTGACCAAAATTAAGCTTATAGTTCTTGCTGTTGTGATCTTGGTCCTGTTAATTATAATCATCGTTTTGGCTGCAGTATTAGGTCACGAACGAGCAAAAGCAAGACGAGAGATAGCGCGTAAGTATATTGATTCATCACTGCATCGAAATGTTATTTTCGGGAGTAAATCTTGAGCATCATATGCGGCAGTAATATAATTGGAGGCCTTGATTTTCATTTACGCATAAACTGTCACTAGCTTGTCATTCAGACAACGGGTTTTTAGTTTGCACTACTTGTTAAAGCAGGGCTATATTATGTACCAACGTCGAATATTTGCGATGTCGTGCAAATTGCCATGGAACTTTACAAGGCATCAAATATTCATACATGGTTGGTTACGATATGTTAATTGTTACTTTCTTTTATTTTTATAGGCCGTAGTAAATCAACAAGCGTACGTTGTTTTTTTCTGTTCGTAGAGAAAAAGGATTTCTTCCTTAAACAGCACGTTTAGTAAAAGAAGAATACAACATTCTGTTAAATTCAAACAGATAGGAGTAATGTTTTATGCAAATCAAGCAGCATTGAACAATAAATTCTAGAACAGTGGTATTGTTCGTTTTGTAAACACACAGCATTTGCATCACATCATAAGGACCCATAAGAGCATCGGTGTTCTTTGCAAGTTGAAGCAGCAGGCTCTGACAAAACAATCGGCTACCAACAGATTTATAGCAAAAAATGACAAGTGTATTTTACTCCATTGCTAATTTAACAAAGCGCATTTGTTCACACACCTTTTCACATAACTTCTGAATGAATAAATCTGCAAAAATGTTAATGATAGTGTGAGCTTATTAGAGGAGTTAAGGAGCA
The DNA here is from genome assembly GCA_947652115.1 of Blastomussa wellsi. NCBI lineage: Eukaryota > Metazoa > Cnidaria > Anthozoa > Scleractinia > Plerogyridae > Blastomussa > Blastomussa wellsi. Next base: position 35,339,425 of record OX393562.1, read on the forward strand.
AGGTACATTTCTATGCAAATTAAAACTTTTAAATAAAAGATGACCTTTTGCACAGAATTGGAAATGTAATGTAATAGTTTACCTTACTTTTTTTCAGTAATTGTATTAATATATTTTCTTCTGATCTATTTTTTCATCTGTTAAAACTGTGGATGACAAGTTTGACAAAAACTGTTGTTGGCAAATTAGGCTCAATTTATTCAATATCCCTTCTTTGTTTTTGGTTGCAGTAAGGGTTTGCAATGCATGTCTAATATTTATGATACGCACATCGCGACGTACAGTTTCGTTGTGTCTGCACTGCTATCCCTTCATTCTTTTTTTGTCAGTATCATGACTGTCATCAGTTTTTTGGCTTTTATTTCACCATTTTAATTAATTGGTTTAAAATCAACTGATCAAGCCATATTAACAAATTTAGCTACAGGTGGAAAAGGAGAGAAAGAAGAAGCAGGCCCAACACCGGTTGGTCCGACTGCAACAGGACCGGAGCCTTGGTGGCAAATTCGCCTTCCTGATAACGTCAAACCATACCAGTATGATCTAACTTTACACATTGACTTAAACAAGCCGCACTTTAAAGGAACTGTGCATATCTGGGTCGACGTCTTGAGTTCCGCGCCATACATTTTACTTCATGCTGTTACCATGAACATTACCAGAGTTCAAGTCCAGAAACTTTCAGGGGGTTAGTAAAAATCATAAATTAACAGCAATAATGATAACAATAATTTGTATTTCAAAAAGAACTGTTCCGAAAGATAATGAGAGTCGGATATATAATAAGACTATGATATCCTTTAATTCGGTTTCCAACGTCCAACTTTATAACCATAATCGGGGCCATGGGGGTCAATATCTGTTATGTGTTCAAACCTTGAAAGTCGAAGCCAAATAGCAGATTTCCCGCCAAAACACTAGTTGAACACATTCCTATTCGAGAAATGAAATTCCTGCTTCGATAGAAACTGGCACCTAGTGCGCAGCGCCTAGTGCATAGTGCCTAATACGGAGACGAAGACTGCCGTAGCAGGTAGGCGTTTCACCTTTCGAGCAATATATCTGCACAGTGATTAATTGGAGTAACCCATTCAATCACAATTTGAAGATAATATATGCACACATAAAGCGGAGGATTCAGGGACGGCGGAGCCGTGGGGGCTTCAGCCCCCCCCCCCCCCCCTACCCCCCCCTCCTACTTTTTACGACGATGACATTTAGTATAAGGTTCGTATGAAGAAATAATGAAAAAAGGAAAATGTAAATACTAAAGAAAAAGGAAAACGGAAACGGAAAAAGCCCGATTCACCACAGATTATCCCCCGAGATGAGGTTATTGGCAAACAAAATCATACTTCCGTTAACGTTAATTCAATTCATGCTCAGTATAGTAGTTATTTGAGAAATACATAGGGCACTAACCAGACGAAACAAGTGCTTGAATCCCACTTGCTTCATTTAGTGACGAGAATTTACAAAGCTACAACCTTGTTCAAAACCTGTCGGAAACCTTTCGTGGTTACGTACTTCCTTACGCGCATCCTTTCTACACACGGGGAGCCTGTGTAAAAACCCAGGTTAGTGTACTATGGCGTTTCGTTGCGGACAAAAATCCCCTAACAAAAAAAGTGACTTACTTGGAGAAATAAACAGTGAGGTTAAAAAAATGAGGTCGATTAATTGAAAATTTTACTTCAAAAAAATAATAATGGTCCACAATTTAAGAAAAAAATTAGTTCGAAATCTAAAAATTGAGTCGAGTTTCTAAAAAGTATGTCTGACGCAAAAAGTCAGTCAACCGGAAAAATCAACACCGAAAAAAAAAAATGTAGTCGAGAGGAAGCGGAAACTGATTTGCGCCTCAACCGGATGTAAAGAGCATATCCTTATATGGTATTACAGGAAGTGATGTGCTATTCATACGGAAATGTGAGAGTTCTTCGCGCAGGAATTCCTCAAAGCAGCAAACATGGCCGGTAACTCGCAATCTGCGAGTTCTGTTCAACAAATTGTCAATGCGGTCCTCAACAACTTGAACCGCTTGCCCCAACAAGAAAATCCAACCTCAGCAACAAGTGCTTCCAATGATAACGAGGTGTCAGTGACTTCTGAACTAAACCGGGCCTTCCGAATACCACGGGCATCAACAAGCGCGAACGTGCAAGCAATTTTGCCGTCGACGGTGGCATCTATAAGAGCTGTTGAGAGTAACTTTTCAGCCACTTCCAATTACGGAAGGACCGGAAGAGATTCTGAAAGACGAGGGAGATCACGGTCCCACAATGGGCGTTTTCAGCCATACCGTCCCCGCGGAAACCAAAGATCAACACGAGATGTTGCTGAACCAAGTGTGTTTTACAAAGACGTCTGTCTTCTCGGTTGTCCTGAATGGGAAAAGGTTCCGCGTGGAGAAGTTAAAGCGGATTTGATAAGGAAAAACCACTACATTGATGCGTGGCCAGTGATTAAAGACTGGAGTGCGGAAACTTTGACGGCGGAGATCAATAATCTTTTTGGATCTGTTCTGAAAAACCCAAGTGGTGATAATGTGAGGTGAGCTAATTTATAAGTACCGTCAAAAATAAAAAAATAAAAAGTGCGTTTGAAGTTGACTGCATAAAAAAAGCAAAGATGTTTTACTGATAATTTAAATTTGCGGCTTATAAAGGTCCGAAATTATAGCGCGCGCAACAAAAATGGCGCCTAGTATTTCGGTTTCTTGTCATTAATGAGTAAAATAAAATTATTACTTAACGCTGATTGCAACCTAAAGAAAGGAGCAAATTGTTTGTGGTTTGCAAGTAGTGTCAAACAGGGCCCAGGTACTCCTAGGTACTCAAAACCAGGAAAATAGTATACATTTTGAAAACACCTTTTCGTGGGGAAACAAAGTGAAGGACACAACATAGCACTGAGTATATTTGTTTGTACTACTTAGGTATGCATTTAGGTATGTAAAGAAAAATAAGTGTCAGAATGTGACGTAAATGCTTAAAGACACTGTCATAATGAATACTGGTGCGAACGATAAATGCCTAATAATCCTTTAACATTCGTTGTTGTTTCACATGCGCAGTTAGATTGATGGACCTGAGCATTTAAAGTTTTTTTTTTATTAATTTTATTTATCACCAGACCCATGGCATCCAATTCCAACAGTACACAAGGAAGTGTGGGGTGGATATGTTTCTTCAACTAATTGTAACCATTAAGTTTTGTTTTATTCAGATTTGAGTTTGTCAAGAGCATTGGTTCCAACATTTTACCCATAAAGCTGCAGGCCGGCCAGGAACTGGATGCAAAAGTACTAAAGCACATTACAGGAACAAGTCCAATATATGTTAGAGCATTGTACTTTACAACTGCTTCTCGAAAATAGTTTAATACAGTTGTTGCTTTGTTATTGGTTGATGCATGGAGAAAAACAATAAGGCGTGAAAAGCCATCTATGCCACCATGAATGACTATGCGATAGGGTTCAATCAATTTATGATTGTCATCAATATGCCTGAGGAACAAACCAAACAGTAAAATTTAATGTCAATAGGTTACTAACAGAACTGAATGGCCAGTATTACAACACTGAAGACAACTCATCAACTCTTCCCTACTTATCTAGGAAGATCGAAGGGCCTTTGCTCGCAGGGTAATCTGGGCCGGGTTGTTCGAAAGACGATTAACGCTAACCCACGATTAAAAATTAACCGAGGTTCTCATCTCGGTCATTAAAGATGATTTTAAAGGCTTATTTTAAGCTAATGATAAAGAAAGTCAAAGGCAAAACTAAGGGACAAAATTCTTTTGGACGAATCCTTACAGATTAGTAAATATACTGGAATCAAAGTTCACGTTAACCCAGGATAAGCTTAATCGGGCTTTGAACAACTGGGCCCTGGAGGGTAACTTCTTTTAAAATACACAGTATTGGGGTATGTTTTTCACTGTCTTTTTCAGAAATAAACACCGGCCCCCTCTAAGACATAATTAACAAACAGTCCCTTACCAGTGTCAAGGGTAGGTCAGTGGCATAGGTGAACCATCCTTTACCATTTAAGATAGACCGTAGTTCTTTCTAACTGTGTTTATATGGTGGGTCATTTTTGGTAATAAGCTTAACTGAAAATTTTCTGTAAATCCTCACCTTCGCGGTTAACATAATTTGATAAGTGCATAAAGTCGGAAGTGAAATGGCAAATCTTACCACAGAGAATTTGGGCAGGGGACATTGTAGCTTCTTCGGATTATCCTCCTTGCATTTCTCAGGGTAGTTGTAACAGGATCTACCCTGCGAAGGGACTGAAGCACGCGAATTTATGTATTCTTGCAAAAATACATTCTTACCTCCAAAGTTTAATAACAATTTCTCTCAAAGCAATCAATTTCACTCTTACAATACAAGAAATTCCCAGGCCTACCGTCTTCCGTTTTGTCGTACAAACACGAAAAAGTTCTCCCCCTTTTTTCAAGGGCCTAAGTTTTTTAATTCACTTGACAACAAGATCATCAACTCTCAATCCCTCTCCTCTTTTAAGAAAAAACTGAAGATTAAATTATTGAGTAAGTATGAAAACAGTTTATAAATCTTTCCATCTTCGACTTTTCGCCTTCTTTTCTTCTATTAATGTGAAATAGCTCTAGCTCTTAGTTCGAGGAGGCCTAACCTCTCATAAGCTCCTATAGTTTCTGTTAGGTCTCCTCGCCACTTCTTTTTTTTTTCTCTTCTTTTCCTATATTTTTGTAATTAGTGTGGCAAATAAAAAATAAAATAAAATAAAAAAATCCTCTGAACTACCAACCCACGTTGTCTCAGTGATCCTTGGACCATTCTAAGGCCTGCTGATGGAGTTACTTCCCGTACTTGGCGAACCAAGTTATCTAGCTCAGTATCTGATAAGTTTGAAAATTCTCTTCCAACGACACGCATATCAAATTCATGTCGCCGTCGTCGCAAAGTCCTATCCGAAACTCTTAAAATGCGAGCAATATCGTTCCAGCAGAATCCACAATCTCTGTGAAGTGCATCCAATTGTTCGCGATATATTGCTAGCCGAGGCCGCCCTTGTGAATCAGATCGTTCAAGATAGAGAATCCCATTTTGCCCTTCATTTTCATCATCTTCATTCCAATGGACAAAGCAACGTTGCTGAAAATGAGCTCGTAGACTACTTGTTCGACTGAGCAGGTGGTTTAACTGAGCAATGCAGGTTTGCTGGGAATCTGCTTGCCCATACACCTCACAAAAACGGGCTATCAAAGTTGACAGCGTTCGCTCGTATTCTTCTAATCGACGGACCAAAAATTCTGAGGTATCATAAGAAGCTGAAATCAACTGTTCTTCTGAACTTTCTATCAGTCTTCCCAAAGAAAGAAAGAAGTCTTCAAAGTTCGGAAGCCAGCGCGCCATTTTGTTTCTGACCGCGCGTAGCCAGGCCTACCGTAGCCCACACATCACTTCCTGTAATACCATATAAGGATATGCTCTTTACATCCGGTTGAGGTGCAAATCAGTTTCCGCTTCCTCTCGACTACTTTTCTTTTTTTCGGTGTTGATTTTTCCGGTTGACTGACTTTTTGCGTCAGACATACTTTTTAGAAACTCGACTCAATTTTTAGATTTCGAACTAATTTTTTTCTTAAATTGTGGACCATTATTATTTTTTTGAAGTAAAATTTTCAATTAATCGACCTGATTTTTTTAACCTCACTGTTTATTTCTCCAAGTAAGTCACTTTTTTGTTAGGGGATTTTTGTCCGTAACTAAACGCCATAGTGTACTAAAGCCGGGATATATCGTGGAAGGCTGAAAAATATGTATCAAGCTTACAGAACTTCCAAAATATTACTGTAGCACAAAAAGTACCTGTCATTTTACACTTATCCAGGTTGTCATTTTTTAAGAAAAGTCATAGAGAACGTTGAAAATACCATTTCCGAGCCTCCAGATTTCAAACTTTTCTAGGGGGGGGTGGGGGTTACCCCCAGACCCCCCTACAAACTCGTGCCCCTGGCGCTCGTTTTCAAGACCCCCACTTTGAAATACGCTCCGCCGTCCCTGGGATTGCACACGTAGCATGTAGAAAATGATCTCAGACATACACAACTACAATAGCGGTATCATGTCGGCGTTTTAATACCTCAATGTTTTTCATGACTTTGTCAATCAAATTTTTACTGCAAAGTTATCTTGATTGGAAAATTGCAGTATTCCAAGAACATCAAAGAAATAGTCATTAAGGGAAGTTCGAATTAATAGTTTAATAATGGTATGGATGTTTGTTCTTCATTACGTTTTTCAGCCAATTTGTCAATCTGAAAACGGCTGCGGTCTAGTTGCAGATGGAAGCAACTTGCAGTACTGCCAGCCAGCATGAATACACCGCAGGTCGCGGAGTTTCCGTGACATTGAACGGAGAACTGGGACGGAGAACGGAGAAGTAGAAACGAGCCGAGGCCTGGCTCTAAGCCAGGAGGCTGGGTTACCTAGGAAGAAGGACTTTCGACTTGAGAAAACGTGATCAAAGCGAACTATGTGGAAGATAGATATTCTTGTTTATTTTTTCGTAGTGAAAACAAATATTTACAGTTAAAACTTTAGATATTCGCTTCCTTGGCGACACCACAGTCCATTGGTTTGCAGTTCTGATTGACCGTATTATCCTGTTCCTTTAAGCCCATGGAATCCATCATTTAACCCTGCAAATACCCCACAATGCCCCATTAAATTATTTTTATAAGTTTACGTTGTGCAATTGCTTTCAACATTTAGGTGCTGTGTTTAAAAAAGTGTTGTTTGTATTTATTTTTCCATTTATAGGAGTTGTTCCCATAAAGCGACATTTCATGTTTGAAAAGAACCAATTTCTTGTCATTGAGCTAGAATCTTTGCTGGATAAGGACCGATATATCACAACAGTGGAATTTTCAGGGCAGTATGCAGGCAATATGCGAGGAATGTACAAAGCGTCCTTCAAATACAAGAACGGCACCGAATCGTGAGTGCAATGCAATACTAAGGCCACAGAATTCTTCCTTAGGCTGATATGATACACAACTTTTTTGTTCTTTTCCCTGCAATTAGAAAAGTTTTATGGAGATTCATGATTTACATCATCATGATCTAATGGCACCATTAATAAATAAGACTGACGTCTTCTTTTACAAGAATAAGGCAAAATGCAGCGGCGAAGGGTTGACAGTTTCGGTCCCAGAAACGCTTGTCCCTCTTAGCCGGCTGGAGGAATGAGTTTCTGGGGACGCATGCTTTGATTGGCGAAAATCTAACCGATTGATTTTTAAACGATTGATTTGTAAACTTCCTTTGTTAGATTCTAGCCAATAAAATTGTGTCGTCATAGCCACTCGTGCACAGTCCCAGTCGGCTAAGAGAGGCAACGGGGTGGATTAACATTTGTCATTTCTTGATGGATTGATTAATCTATTGAGATTCTCTCTTAAGTGCATGTGACTACAAAAAAGGTACCGTAAAATAGTTGTTGAACAATAAGAAGTACTAATGGACAATAATACCATTGTTTTCTTTTGTTTATTTTTTACTATTTCAGACTAATTGTTAGCTTTAAAGAAATCGCTCTAATTTAACTGATAAGTGTCTAACCTCTTATTACAGACACCTCTAAAAAATGAACACCTCTTTTGTGTGTCTAACTCTGTAGACAATACGAACATCAAAAAACCCATCATTGTCCCTGGTTTGGCTATGTTGCTTTTGCTTTACATCTCTTGCTTAAACTGTTTTTGTTTGGCAGGCTTTTCTCGGCAACTCAGTTCGAGCCACTAAGAGCGCGCAAGGCATTCCCATGTTTCGATGAGCCCGCAATGAAGGCGACCTTCAATGTGACCCTCGTTCACGATCCGCGCCTGATAGCACTCTCCAACATGCCTATCTACCAAAGTGAAGTAAAAGATGGGTGGAAATACGATCACTTTGAGAAAACGGTCAAGATGTCCACATATCTAGCAGCGTTTGCAGTGGGGGACTTCAAGCATAAAGAGACGAAAACGGAAAATGACATTATGGTATGTAACGGCTCGCAACAGGTACAGCAGTAAATTCTTCGGTACCCATTTATACACCTGGGTGAAGGGAGCCACTCTGATAGTAGAGTGTCTTGCCCAAAAACACAACGCAGTGTCCCGGCCAGGGCTCGAACCCTGACTGTCCTATCCGGAATCCAGCGCACTAACCATTGAGCCACCGCGGCTCCCACAAGTCCAAATAGTATTGCTTTAAATCCATTGCAATCGCAAGTTTTGTTTCTTTTCTTGTTGTTGTTGTTTTTTATTGTTTTAGCTTTAACGGTATGTGCAAATCAAGTATAATACTGAATACTATTAATGAAGGGTACACATCTGTAACCCAATTAACTGTGGCAGAGAGTAAGCCTTTAAGAAGCCTTTGGAAGTTATGGGGATCCTTTAGTCATTTTGTACGTACCTGGTTTGATGACTTTTGATAGTATAACAACCAATATCTTAATAATGTATGCGGTATGTTGATTTTTAGATAAGGATTTACTCGAGAGAAGAAGTTCTTGATCAGGTTGACTACGCTTTGTTAGTGTCAAACAAGACTATGACATATTTTGAAGAGTTCTTTGGTGTTGACTATCCGTTGGCAAAGTCAGGTAAACAGAAGGCAGCCTGCAATTGCACCTTATACGTAAGGAAGTTGTTTACACCTTCTTTGGATGTAAACACATTGCACCTTACCAACGTAATGAGGCTTCTTTGCAGATGGAATTGCATTACCTGCATTTGGTCCTGCCGGTATGGAGAACTGGGGCCTAATCAAATATCGCGAGACGAAATTGCTGTTGAAAGAAGGAGAAACCTCATCATCATCGAAGGAAAGCATCGCAAAACTAGTGGCTCATGAAATAGGGCACCAGGTAGTACTGCAGATGAACTTATAGTTTTGTATTCTTCATCTTGATAATGTAGAATGGATAAAATACAGTCGTTCACGATTTAATCACGTGAAACCATGGGCTCTAAATGGTTCGAAACAGTATACTAATATCGTCTGATGTCATACTGTTTACCCTATTGCCCGCTCATAGAAATTTGGCATGTTTGCTGTAAAGTTCAGCTATGTAACAGCTAAATAAATATGGTTTACATTCAGACCTGTTTCAAAACTTCTTTATTCCACCATTTAATCTTTATCTTATTTTTTTTCTAGTGGTTCGGTAACATCGTCACCATGGAATGGTGGACTGACCTTTGGCTAAACGAGGGTTTTGCCACTTATGTTAGTGCTATTGGAATGGATCATGTTCATCCTGATTGGAATATTGTAAGTTCATGAACAGAAAATGAAATTTAAATTTTAAGAGCAATCAAAAATCTCGAATGGCAATTTCTTTCTCTTCTTTCAAGATCGACCAGTTTATTGTCCGAGCCGTACAAGATTCTTTGGAGCTTGACGGACTAGCGGGCTCTCACGCCGTCAGAATTCCAGTTCACGATCCCCGGAAAATTGGAGAGATATTTGACGCCATATCATATAAAAAGGTATAAGTACAATAAAGCTGACTAGTACGTACCTAAAATTTAATTAAAAGTAAAATACGATTAAATAAGGTACTGTCCGGGGAGGGGGTTAACTTGATTTTGTGACGAGCGAAAGGGGGGCTTTACTCTGCTTTAAGTTGTGAAGGAAAGAATTATCAAATTTGAATCCCAAATATGAAACATTCACCCAGATCCCCCTCGATAGCCAACGAACACGTTGATAATCTGTGTTTTTGTATTAGTCATAAAGTTTTGCCAGTATGTGGAGAACGGGCACTGGTATACGTGGTTAAAGGAGCTACGTCACGGTTTGTGCATTTTGAAAAATTTAGCCTGAGTTTTCAAAAACCTTCATTCGTAATTTGTCTCAATCTTCTCCATCCTTAAACATCCTTGTTCCTTTTTGGTTCTAGTATATGTACATGGGATCTTGGTGTCCTTTGGTACATGCATGAAAACCCACTGGCAGCCCCTTGAGTGAGATTAGACAACTGATAGGCTGGTTTATATCAAATCCTCCCGACCTACCCCAGGCCTCTCTGAAATAAAGGAGTTATCATGGGCATCACTTTGGGCGAGCCTCCAATGACGCCTTTTAGTCTAATAGTTTAAATAACGGTCCAGTGGTGGATCTTGGGAGAACCCCTCCATTTTTGGCAATTGTAAGTAAGTACGCTAGCCAAGCTGGTTTCCATGTGGGGTGTGGGTAAACACGTTACAATAATCAAGAAATATAAGTATTCAAAATGGTTGATTAAAAGTATATTACAGGCTAGAAAATCAGCGCGATCCAGCAGAAGGCGAGGAGGCAAGTTTGCGTTTGAAATACAAAAGCGATAAAATTCATTGTGCCGTTTTGCCACATGGGAAAGATATTCGGCGTCGCACATGACTCTATGTCTCTACCTAAATTTGTCAAACCCGGGGCCCCCTTAGTTCAAGGTCTGGATCCGCCACTTTTACAAACCATGTGACTAACTGTTCCTAACATTTTTTCTTGCCAGGGAGCGTCTATTTTATTGATGCTTCATTATTATTTGGGGGACGCCATATTCCGCGACGGACTAAAGGTGATATGTGATAAACTTTAAGTTAGAATTTCACGACAATGCAGTGAGGTTCTCCTGCGAACGTTTTTAAAATATCCACATCGAATGTAATACGTTAAGTCTTCGGTTTGAAAGAAATCGGACTACTACAACCTGTTCTTCTAGTTGTGCAAAAATGACCTTTGATGTACTGTTTTTTTTATAGTAAATTAAAGGAATAGAACATAGCTACGAATGCAGTAGCAAATTAGATTACAGGTTCTCAAAAGGAAAGGACGACAAGGGGAGGCGGGCTTCTAGCAAGCCTTTCCCTGCTTCAAAATTAAATGGTATAATTTGGTTTTATCAACTGTGTTGATAATGTCAATTGGCCACCGTAAAGCTCTTGCATCTCTTTACGGTGGCCAATTGACATTATCAACCCAGTTGATAAAACCAAATTATACTTCCCACCGACGCAGCACCACAGTTTCTTTAGAAACTTACCCCCTCTATTCAAAATTAAATGGGTTTGGATGAAATACGAAATTACGGCCTTTTAAGCCATATACTGATTTAAGCAAAAAACATGGCTGGCTTGATGAGTGAAGAACTTGACGTGGGCTCCAGATCTGTCATTTAGACAGTTAAACTTACCAACAGCGTTCTTCTACTTCTTTCAGAGATATCTAACCAAACATGCATACGGTAATGCTGAAACAGATGACCTCTGGGATGCAATGACGGAGGTAAAATTATTATGTTCTCACCTCGGGATATAGGAACAACTGTTTTGTCTTTCTCTCGAACTTCGCCGGACTATAAAAATGGCGTAGCTTTCAACGCAACATAGCTAAATTAGAATTCGGAAATGTTTAGAAAGTGTTGCACATTTTAGCTGAAACTTTTTTGTCTGGCGAAAATTGCTACACGAGTTCTCACGTGTGCGCGGAGGGATTCCACGCTGTTTGTCCATCTAATTCCACCATTTCCGTGTACTATGCTGGCAAAAACGAGGGTGAGTTCCAAACGCCGATAAACAAATGAAAGTACGAGGTCTAAGGCCAAGTGCTTTTATTGTTTAGAGGTGTTTAAAACCCGTGATGAAGCACGAAGCCTGCGTTTTGAAAATTCGATGATGCCATTTTCATGAGAGTGCAGAAAACGATAAACCTGCATGTGCTGTGCCCTTTAAAATATATAGAGAATCCATTTCTATAGCTATATCAGAGGAGTCTGCCTAGTTAAGTGAAAAAAAAAGAGTGTTTGATTTCATCCTTCCTTCAGGCTAGTCAAGCTGCTGGAAAAGTGACAGACGTTCGACAGATAATGAACACATTCACTCTGCAGATGGGTTACCCAGTTATAACCATAGCAACGTCTAGTAAACCAAACACATATCAAGCCACTCAAGATCGCTTCCTGTATTACAACGATCCACGCGCAAACTACTCTGTCTCTCCCTATGAGTAAGATATGCCGCTTCCTGCACTTATAAAGAGCACAATGGAAAGTACATAAAACTGACAACTTTTGTAAATATTAAAAAATGCTATAAACGTTCAAAGTCAGTGCGGGCAGTTTCCGCCTCCCCACCCCATTCTGGATAGGGTTAAGGGAGTTTGATATCGGTGACACAATCCTGTAAAGTTAAATCAGCCCTTGGTAATTTTATAGGCATCCTTGACTGAGTTTGCGGTACCCAGTATAGAAGAACGCTGCCTACTGGAAAGTCTGTACCTGAATGTGTTCTGAAATGGGACACTGAACCAAGCTGTCTTTCGCTTTCGTAGTTTCGTACTTCACAGCTTTTTTTTTTATTTTTGGGCTTCTTTGTATGGCATAATGTATTTTCACACTTTTTCAGTTATAAATGGGTGATCCCATTTTCCTATTACAAGGGAATTGAAAAGGCTGCCGCTCCAAGTGATACTCTGTACAAGATAATAGATAAAACACCAGGTGAATCATGAAACTTGCAGTAATGTATTACGTTCCTTATCATGAAATTTTCCCGGTCATTCAATTTCGCGAACTTCGCGATTTTAAAAGAATCGCGAAATTAAAGTGTCGCGAAAAATATGTCGCGAACATAAGATGACGCAAAATAATTAATTGACTCACTGACTGTCATTATGGCCATCGCAATAATAACATTTGTTCTTTCACAGGCTTTAGACCAGGTTTACACTAGAGAAGATTGTTCCGTATTCGTAAATGTTTACGGATTCATCAAATTTAGAGTATTCGGATTCGCAGGCGTTTCCACTGGGATGATATACAGATTCCTGACCGTTTACACACAACGACAACTCTGGGAACATTGAGGATGAAAAGTGAAACAAGCTGTTTGTTGCCTCGACAACGAGAAACAAACTCAATTGCCGCCAAAAAACAGTCTAGGGCTCGGTTGAGACAGTCTGAAGTTTTCTTTGCATTTGCTAACCACGCTATTGTTGCCAATCATGTTGTCCCAGCAGACATGTGCCCTGGTTTTCGATCGATCGTGACATCGTCATCTCCGATAAAGTGTGGAGGTCTTCAACGTTGTTTCCGTCAATAATTCAGGTTTCTGAGGAATAAAAGATTGGCTTTGGACCTGTAATAGAATGAGGCAACCAGAGGCTGCCATCAATAGCAATCAATTTGACTACGACTGTGACTGTATCGACTCAATTAGATTCACCATTTTGGTTCTACCGCAAACTCAAAAGATCACAGGAGGAAAAATATCCGGATTTGAGCGAAAATCGTTTACACGACGATACTCTCCGGATTCAAAAGTTATTGGATTCAAAGCTCAAGTCCCACTTTAAATTCCGGATTCCAAATCTCCGGAGATATGACCACTTATGTCCACTTGTGTGAAAGCGGCGAAACCAATCCGGTACTAAAACGTACCGGATTCATCACGAATCCGGACCAATTTCCTCTAGTGTAAACCTAGTCTTAGTCTTTGGCACATATTTCTCAGCTTCGATGTTCTTATGAAAAATGTTCTTACAAAAAGAGTATACAAAAAAATGAATGGTTTATGAAAATTGTTTCTTCTGTTGTTAGCGTTGTTTCTGAGTAAAGTTGTTTTATTTTAATTCAGGAAATGTTTAACACATGCATTATGAAGGAAAAGTCACACTGATAATTTTGGTAAAATCGCGAAATGGTACGACATTTTCCCAAAATCGCGAAGCTAAAGTGAGCTTGGATACCAAATTTTCAAAATCGCTAAATACTCCGAAATCGCGAAATAAACGTGTCGCGAAAATTTCATGCAGTAAGGTATATACTATAATGCAACCCCGCCTTACGGTAACCTTAGGGTCACCTCGTTATTACGCTATTTTTTGGATCCCAGCGAAACACCCATACATTCTCTTATAAGGAAACCCTGGCACTGTGATACTCGTTGATACGGCCAACGGCCACATTCTGAAATCCCGTCCTGAATAATCTTTTGTAATACGGTCACCAAATACGCATTTGTACTTGTCCACCAAAGCAAAGACAATACCTGAAAAAAACAATATGTAACGTGATTGGGATCGGGACCTTTATTGTTGAGAAGGATATAAACAGCCAAGTCTGTTCTTGTTTCGATTTTAGAATAGGTGGATTTCTACTGTCGCGAAATTTTTCGTGCGTTGACCGTGACTGATTTAACTAACTTTACGTGCATAAAAGAAAATTGAGCAAATGTATCGGAGGTCTCGCGTCTGCTTAGTATTGGAACTTACATGTAGGGATCCACAGAGGAGGTTATTGTATTTGATTGCTCTCTATCTACTAATAACTTTAATATCCATTATTATCCACATACTCGGTCAAATTGATCGTCAAAACACACGCTGTGCGTGCCGCAACGGCCCTGAAGATGATTGGTTCACGTGATGAATTTAAACCAATCAGATTACGTTCAGACCGTTTAAAGCAGGAAAACCTTCGAGGTGCGTACGAGCGAAGCTTTGAAGTTCAGTTTCACACAAAACACATAACACATAACACAGTTTCACACAAAACGCATAGTTTTCAGAGAGAAAAATATAAACTCGAAACCATGCAATTAAAAAATCTGATAAATTCAAATGTTATAAAATATTAATAGATTAACAAACATCCCCAAGTCTCAGGTCTGTGCGGTACACCATTCGTGAGTTATTTGCCGAAGCATTTCTCGCAAATTTATAGAGCTCAGTATGGAAACGCCATGTTCGTGCTCAGCTTGACGGGCACCGACATGGCGGCCGGAAATCAAAGAAAACATCTGGCATTGACTTTTGCCATAAAAGCGACTGCTCAATCCTCATAGCCTGCGTAGCCGGCGGGATTTGAGGGTGCGAGTTATTCACTCAGCATTCGCGGGCGAAGCCCACGAGTCAAGCGGCGAAGCCGCGCGAGCGACTCCCCACCAATCTTTGCCGCTCCGACGACGGCCTCCCAAAAACAAAAGCCGCGAATCCCGCCAGCTACGGAGGCTAAATCCTCACGATCTAGTGTATATGCACATACACATCTTTTCTGATACTTGAACTGATTAAACTGAAAAACTTTTGCGAAAAGACCTTTTCTTAGAGCACGACAGCTTTGCCACGGTGCCATCGTGAGGTCACGTACGGCGGAAATCTCTAAAATTCAATATGCTGTATTTCAAACACAAAGGACACTATCTAGCTGAAAACTTGTGAATAGGTGTATTTTTAGGATTTCTCTCACGTGGTGACAATGAGGCCCAGCGAATTTTGTTTTAAAATTTTATGACGTCACGTGAAAACCAAGAATACAGGCAAAGAATTCGGATTTAGACTTGAAGATAAGCTAGAAGCAAGAGCACGATCCAAAAGAAACAAAGAAAGCAAGTTCTTGTCGTCTTGACAAGAAGCGAAACGTCGTTCACTTGATTGAAGTACGCGGGAATTTTACACCGACGATCAACTGGAAATTGTAAGTTCGTTAAATATTGATTATCTATGAGTTCTTAACTCATTGGCGATTATCTTCAGTGACTTTGTAGCTATATCGCAAAGTTCTGCACCTGTTCAGAACATATCGGTCCGGCTTTTACAGTTATAACAATTTCAGTGCGAAGTAAGTTCTTACTTGTATTCTTGAAAACATTATTAAATTTGTGAGTCATCCGGATGTTATTTGACCTTGTATATGGATAATAATGACATTAACATGACTTTTATTGGGAATATTCCTCGCGCGAGGGTCGCAAATGACACTACAAGGGTGCCAATAAACAATAATCCCTCAAAAAGTGATGTTAATACCCTATTATGCTTGTTGTTTTATGTTAAATAGTTGACGTAAACTGGGATGGAACTGGTTGGGTAAAAGGAAATATAGGACAGACTGGTTTCTACCGAGTCAATTATGAAGAAAGCAACTGGGATGCACTAGCGAAACAGCTGCAATATTATCATAAGGTAAATTGACATAGTTATAGGTACAGATGTACAGCCATTCATCCAGCTGACTGATGTCAGTCTCTTGGTCGTTTGGTCGCTTAAATGTGTCTGCACGCCTGTGAATCCGCACATGATTCAATAAATCAGTGTCAATCATGCAATAGTTCATAAAATAATGGTGCATAAAATACTTTCAATAATTGCAGGTCTTCAATGCCACAGACCGCGCTGGACTCATAGATGATTCCTTTAACTTAGCAAGGTGAAAATCATATCGAAAAAACAGCGGATCATAGAGCCTTTCTTAAAACATGTTCTTACATTTTTCCTGTAGGGAGTTAATAGCATTGATACAATTTTCAAAACATTTAATAAGATTTAATAAATATCTTTATTACATTATTGAATTATTCGAAAACACCATTAATATTTGTGTCAATAATCCTACCAAGTAAGACTCACAGCGTATAACTGACAGCAGTGTCGTACTTTATAGCCTTGGCGTCATAAAACATTTTGCAGTATTTTCATAATAATCGCAAATTTTGATTTCAGAGCCAATTTACTGAATCAAACGAAAGCCTTGAGTATTTCAAGTTATCTGATTAACGAAGAAGACTATGTGCCACTGTTATCAGCAATTAGGAAATTTTCACGAATTTTGGAAATAATACCCTCTACAAGACCAGCCTACAAATATGTGCAGGTAATTATAATTACTTAGCTGGTTACTCCGTGCGTCATTTTGGATTGGATTGGATTGGATGTATTTGATGATATTCATGGTATGGGATAGTTCCACGACAATCCCTTTGTTGTCTGAAGTTCGAGTTTGTTTGTTTTTTCAATGCTACCGTAAGTGTTGCTAAACATTTTTATTATTTTCTTTGTTTTTTTTTTTTCTTTTACTTTTTTGGTCGATGTTTGCTGGAGGCGCAGTGTCCTAATGGTTAATTAGTGGGCTAAATTCCCGACTTCGAGTTCCAGGGTGATTTGACAACAGGGCGGGTTGGTTGCATTTTTTTCTGCGTCTTATTTCATGGCCGTAGATGTTTTTTTTTACTGGGAACTAGACTCGACAAAACTTGAACAAATCAGTAACAAGCCAGAAAAGGCACAAATCTTTGTACCGATCGATTGAAGTTGAACAGTACAGCGCCAAGACTCTTCCCGCCAATATTCGCCGAATTTTTTTCTTGCACCAAACACCGACCTTTATAAAAAAGGATACCGTTATCGCCTGGAATTATATCATTTTAAAAACAGTCCGCTTTTAACAGTGTTCAAAGCAAAACCCATGGTTTTGCTGAATCGACGCTGCGAAAACGAAGAGCGAACTGCATCTAAAAAATCTGATCTAAATGTTCTGAAAATGATGCATAAACTTCATTGAGATCAGTAAGTTTATATCTTCCTACATCTTTTTTCTCAGAGATACGTGGCACATTTAACAAGAAAACAGTATGTAAAACTGGGATTGAAAGACCAAGGAACCCTTTTAGAAAAGTATGTGATGTTATTACGTGTTATTATCTTGTATTCTCTTCAATGTTGATTTATTTCTTTCATTGCTCTCTTGGAGGTTGGTTGGTCGCATCCTCGATATGCTTTATTGTGACTGCGCGATGCAGTTAAGAGCTATATAGCTATATGTGCTTTCCATCATTTGACTGAGTAACCGCGCGATGCAGTTCCAGTCACGGACCTACATTTGACCCTTGCTCACCAAGGAGT